>JABFEB020000040.1:36276075-36301696 GCA_019775895.2 Stomatorhinus ivindoensis
AACCCAGGCGGAGACTCGAACCCAGGTCCCAGAGGTGTGAGGCAACAGTGCTAACCACTGCACCACCATGCCGCCCCATCAGTTGAATTCCAACTAACATAAATTCAAACGATGTACTACACTAACAGGGATCATGACTTTTATCTGGCAGTGATAAACATTACATTAAAAGTTTTACTCACAAGGATCATAATGCCAAGAAAAATAGTTACATTACTGTAGCTGATTAAAGCCCTGAAGGTGATAAGTTACCGTGTTTAGAATAACAAACAGCAGTCGTATTTGTATGGGTCATAAAGCTGACAGCGATAGCTACTATACCTTGAATGTTTATTGTTTTTTGAGGTGATAGTCACTCTGATTAAAGTAACTAGCACCATATAAATGGTTGCTGTACTCGCACGGATCATAGCACCGGCTGCGACAGGCACCATACTCACATTGATCATAGCATTGGAGGTGATGCGGAAGAGTGTGGCCCGTTCGTTGACGGCCTTGATCTTCTCCCCACCCTCCACAGGCACACGCAGGCCTTCGAGCTCACTCAGGGAGCGCTGCAGAGCTGCACCATGTTTGGCAATCAGGTCGTTGCAGGTGCTCAGGTCATCAAGCTTGCTGGCTAGAGTCTTCAGCGTACCCTGAATCTCACTTCTGTCCGACTGGGAGGCAGGCTCCTCGTCACCAGAATCATCTACGAGGGGGAGGAGGGCTATGTTAGGAAAGGGTGTTCTGTTGGACCAGCCACTCTGGCATGTTGAAAGCATGTACTTCCTAGAGCAGATGAACTCATCTGAATGCATCGCGGGAATTTGACCCAGATGGACACGTAACAGCATGTGCAAAACTCTTCGGAAGTCCACACAAAGTAATTCCATTAAGCCATTAAAGAAAACTAAATTTAAAACAGCAGGCTTAATCACCGATGGCATCTACGGTGTGATAAAACAGCATTCTTTTGATTTAAAAATAAGGCAGCACACTGGTGCCGCCCTGCTGGTCAGCCTCACTTCCCAGAGCCTCTTGCACTTAGTCAGCTACTGAACAGGGCAAAAGGAAATCATTATGCTCAGCACATCCAGAAGTGGACTTAAATGTAAAGACAGAGAGGCAAGCCGACTGTGTGAGTGCCCACACACACACAATGATAAAAGGTAATAATAAAATGACCACAGCCTAAATTGTGCAACAATGATATATATTTATAACAGATTTAACATTCTGCTGCAAAATGTTGTACGTGAACTTTGCTCTAATTAATATAATGATTCATTTTCACACACGCCAAACGCTTTCACACAGCTGCCATCTCTCCCACCACTGCATCCTCTTTAATTTAGGGCTTCCTGTAGCCAAAAAGGCACACGTGAGTCATCTGCTGCACTGACAGGCTGGAACATCAGTGTGGGGGACTGGGTCTGAAGGGACAATTTAACAACCAAAGGGGCCTACTTGGATTCCAATATGTAGGTGATGAGTCTACCCTGTCAGCCAGACAGGCATCACTAACCTCGTGCCTGCTATACGGCACCATTGCCATGGAGAAGATGGAAAACATCAGATCAGTTCTTAGTCCCCAGATGTTGAACTGATCTCTCTTTGAGTCATGCGTGGGAGTCTTAGAGCGGACCCCCAGCGTGAAAATCAGGCTGACGACGGGGAAGAGGACTTCCACCAAGAAATCCTCCATCAGAGTGGCTTTCCCCTTGGAGGAGGATGTGAAAACAGGCGATGCACAGTCAACAACGAACCACCAGCCACCACTGTGAGTTGGATGTTTTGCACTGAACATCACAAAAAATAGACAAAATGACTCATCAGAGTTTTTATGGGCAAATAATAGGCGATTAAATATACATTGAAAAATGAATTACAAGCACAGACTCACTCACACGCTGACCGCAGCTATTCGCACGGATCATGGTCCTGGAGCATGACGGGAGGGCAGTAAATTCTAGATCTCATCACTGATAAATGTGTGTTAGTGACCCTCATTGCTCATTTGCTCTGTTTTATGGCTGCCCTCTTCTCCCCTCTCCCCACCCCAAGAAACAAACACACGTGCTCACAAAGCCACGTGCATATTTCCCTTTCACAAAGATCATTGACAGGACTGCGCATAATGACAGCGGAGATATGGAGTGAAGCCACCGGTTATGACAGCAGTGCCAGCACCATCCAAGGCAGCTTATGGGCAGAGCAACTCGACTAGTTAGCACTGAGAAAACACTGAGGCCACCTCACACTGTCAGGGGAATTAATTAATAGAAAATTAAACAGGCAAATGGCCACGTTTCACTGTCGAGCTTGATCCCCATGCAATTAAATTAGTATTATTTGCTTTTGTGTTACATTACAGCTTTCTTGGATTTTTCTGGATTTCATGACATTTAACAAATAAAATGGAGATTACTGTGACTTTTTTGATATTTTCCCTCTCTTTTGTTTCAGATTTACTGAAGGGACATTTTAAAAGTATGACAGTTTATGTGAAAATATTTCAGACCTTGTGCACAAAACCCAAAACCGGCTGTGACACACACAAACTGCACATCAGCAGCCACGGCCACATGCAGAAGTTCTACATTCACTTCCGGAGACTGAATGGAGATCAGGGTGAGCAGAGAAATGGCACAGTGGGGGGAGGCTGCATAAAGGAAGAGGAGCGCACAGCTATTCTCAAACCTCCGATCCTCAACAGGACCCGTCTACTGCCATCCCTTTGATTCGCTGTTATTCTTCAAACTACTCTTCCTCTAAGACGGGTTCATAAAATTCTTGCCAAAATTGGACTGTACCGCAGAAGCAAGGACTGGCCCAGTTCGGATTTTTTATTTAATTAAATGCTAACGATGACATTTCCGGCAGAAGGTGGTGCAATAGTTAAAGACCTGTAGCCTGAGCACTGCTTGTTTATGGCCTGAAATAGCTCTGAGCGATCGGATATGGTAAGCTGGTGGATTCTGATCTCACTTCCTGATTACTTACGTAAACCATTTGTAGGTTTCAGTCGCAACATCATAATTTGCTGGAATTCTGTCATTTTTCAGTGATAGGGTGGGGGTGTCACCCAGGATGCACTGGTACATCCTCCTTCCCAACAATCCCCCAATGGCAACCCACAATTCACTGCACAGTCCAATCTGCCTCAAACTGCAGTCTGGAAGTTAAGTGGGTTGAGGCTGCTCCATAGAAAAGAAGCTGTCAGCACCGGACTGGGACAGGAACAGCCCAGCAGGAACCTGAGCGAGGGCACAAGTACAAGCAGCACCACTGGGTCTACAAAGGCCTTCAGAAATCTGTCACGCTGGATGAGCACATTAGACCGCAGAGTCATGGGACACAGGGATTCTTTATTACTATCAATCACGTTTATAACTATTGTAGCATAAGGAAATGGTTCAGCACTAAAGTTCTCTCAGCTTGAAGATTCACTAAAGTGATTCCTGAAGGAGATGGGGGCTGTGGTGACAGCATTATGTAATACCGAGGGACACATGTACAGTTTTACAGCTTAGTTGTGGTTAAAGACATTCATTAACATTGCAAGGCTTCCATTTTCGGTGTTCCAAACAGAAGGGAACAACAAGGAAAAAATTAAGTGCCAGAAATCAACCTAAAGTTAATAAAGTGACCTACAATAATGTCAGCATTTTTTCTTACTTTTGCAATGTTATCTGATTGGCTCAACAGGAGGGCATTCTAATGGATAAATATGTTGAATCTCTAGTCTTGACTAATTATGAAGCTCAAGCTCCAACTGAGACTGTTCACAACAAACACTGAACACTCCTGCAGGTGCTCAAGGTCTTTCAGCCCAGCTCAGCGACCCACCAACGGGCATCCCATGGCTGAGACGGGCTCCCGCATCCGGCCTCGGCCAAAAGAGCTCCAATGGGATCTCTATGATGGCTGCGACACAATATGGCAAGCTGCCAATGTCACTAAAATAAAAACTCCCGTTTATCTGACGCCAAGGAAGAATTGAACAATGAGGAAAGAATTCTGCTTGGTCAGCATCCAGGCAACAATGGAAAAAAAGAGCATTATATAGGCCTGGAACATAAACTTGACTGAGTCTACAGTGGTGGACAAGAGAAACAGGAAAACATGTGAGAGGAGGACAGAGGGATAGAGCAGAAGGTTCCATCCTTTGTTATCCTTTGTTAAACATGGATCCACAAATGACAACAAACCAGTGCAGACGACTCCCTACTGTTAATGCATGATCATATAAGGACTTCAATGGCTCTTCCTCCTTTACCATTTTTAACGCCAAAAGAACTGGGTAATACCAGTATCTAATCAATATATAAAACATCTCTGCAGACCCCAGGATCAAACCCATGGTGTAAAGGGTTGTGATGGCCTTTGATTGAGGCTGTAAAAACCTGGGGTCCATCTGGGACACTCAGAGAAGCCAAATCCATGAAAAGGGCTGCAAGCCTCAGAAGTATTGGTCCAATCTCTGAACTGCCAGACTGCTCCCAGATCCAGGCTCAAATTAGAGCTGCTGAGCTCTCAGTCCTGTAGGCATCAGGGTGAAAAGTGAAAACTGGCATGCAAGCAAACTGCAGAAGGGGTGGGAGGGAAAAATCACAGGAATGACAATAAATGTAACCCCCTGAGCTATATTAAGTCAGAAAATTCACAGGAACTGTCTACTATATTCAAGGGTATAAATGCACCCAAAATGCCCTGAAAACCTATAACATGGTAGAATTTTGCCTGGGTTAACTACATGGATATAGAGCTTGAACAGACACATGCTGAAACTACGAGTTGCCCCTAGTGTCGTTTTCGTCAACAAAATTTTTGACGAAATATCTTAGTCAACAAACCTTTTTGACGTGACGGAGACAAGACGAGTCGCAACGTAAATGCTGCTCATGTGACGATAACTATAACGGAATATACCATGTAATATTGTTGACTAATAAATTTGGTTTACAAAATAACTATACTAAAATCTCTTTCATTGACGAAAACGACACGAGACGTTATTTCCTGTCGTTTAATTGCGTTATTATTATTATTATGCAGTAGAGGGCAGAGAAATGTGGCCACAAAATATCGGGAAAAACATCACAAATCTTAAAAGACATCAAGGCATTCCACAATGACGTTGAGGTAAGTAAAGACATTAACGTAATGTTACTTTCTACTTTAGAAAACTCAACTGTGGTTAACATGTTATCGTTAGTAATAGATGTTAGCCTGCTAGCTTTAGACGTTTTGGAAAAAAATATATTTCATAGGCATGGACACTTGGCGATCTGTACAAAACATCCTTTCTGATAAGATGTCTCATAATACATGGGTAAGGGGAACACTTAAGCAATGTAGGCATTTTAGCAAGCTAAAGCTAAGTAGCAAACAGAACGACAGCTCAGTTGTCTTGAATCCTGGCGATCTAAACTTTCAAGCTTTCATTACTGCGTGGCTAGATATACGTCTAAAGAGGTAGTCTTTGCAACATTGAAACAGTAATTAAGGGCAAAATAGGCCTAATAGCAAGGATTTATGCTACTTAATATTTACAACAGTTAGATTTCAGAGGTTGCATCTGTCCTGACATTGTATCTATTCCTGTGCTAGATTCCAGAAACAGCTTCAGTGAAGAAAGTTCCGCGCAAGAAGATGGACATTATTTATTTATTTATTTTAAATGTGTGTGCACTGCTAAGTTCAAACATGTTTGGGTGGCAAAATAAATGTTATAAATTCAAATCTGAGCATCTTCCGTGTCTGAAAGGGATGTAGAGTATTTTTGAATCTATAAGGTAACAATAATATAACAAGAACCTTGTTTTAATTGTGAAATGCGTATGACTAAAAGAAAATTTTGTTTTTGTCTATTCTACTAGGTACTTGTACTATATCAACTAGGTAAAATAGAATTGCATTACTAAAATACAATACAATAAAATACAATTTTCAATGATTTAAACTAGACTAAAATGTCATTGTTTTTGTTGACTAAAACTAAACTAAAATAGTCATGAATAATTCTGACTAAAATGCTCAGACTTTTAGTCGACAAACTTGACTAGACTAAAATGAGTGTGGATGTGACTAAGGCTAATAACTAAAATGACAGCTTGACACAAAGACCAGACTAAAACTAAAATTAAGACAGGCCACCAAAAACATAACCTATAGTTACCCCGCAGGAAACCTGGGAAGGAATGGAAGCCTAGGAAGGCTGGGTAATGTCCTGACACAAGGCCCATGGAGAAGAACTCAAAGCAACATGAGTGGTTTTGCTGGGAAGGACACACTGCCGGAAGCTTCCGTGCCGTGAAGGCCAGCCATCCCGCATGTGTGACCATGAGCACCGCTCCGGATGGGAATGGGGTGGGGGGGCCTTCTAAAATAGGCCAGGAATCTTGGCCGTTTGCAGCAGAACTCTCCCATTGGTCTGTTGGGGGCACCATAAGTTGCAGGTTGCTACCGTGTGAGCTGCACAGTCCTCCAGTTGGCTTACGGCTCCCAGTCAAGTTTCCGATGTTGGCTGTGAGGTGGATGTCGGCACTTAGGGGGTGTGAAATAAAAGAACTGGTGCCAAACTGACACCTGCAATGCCTACTGAGTGGCCTGCCTTAGCGAAGCATGTTGGATGAAGCGACGGGCACTACACAGAGACCAGGAAGTAATCATGTGGAGGGAAAAACGCAAGTCATGAGAAACTCATCAGGAACAAGAGTCCTGAACCTGCAAAGGACACAACAGCTGACCAAAATGTGTCAGACACGGAACAACATGATTGGCTGAAGTGATCGAAAGATTATCAAATCAAAAGTGCTGAGCAAGCCACCCTTCACCTGAAACTGATTACGCAGGACCTGACAGGGTGGGAAGGGTCAGAGGAGAAGTGTCAGAACAAAGCAAATATGAAGGGGCTGGTAAAGCATTATTAGGCACCAGAGGCAAGGCATTTTGCGAAGGAGAAATTAGGAGATAGCCAGGGGTCAAGTAGTGGAGTTATGCAAATGGTGTAGCATCAAGAATCCAGTCATGCCTATAGCAGTCGAGTAGGTGGTTGTAGAGACAGCCTGGGGACACTGAAGAGGAGGCAGATGGTGTGGAGCAGGCCCAACTTAGCTAGTTTCCTACAGAGCCCCAAGCCTTCGTATCAAACATTGCCCCCATAGGTCTGGGGCAGCAGAGCTGCAAAATCAGATGCCACACTACTTCATTTTAATTAGCTGTTGTAATTATTACAAATTAAGGAATCTACAGCTTCAGGAAATGGTCATTTAGGGCAAATTATCAAACAAGCAATACTGGAGAACTCCAGATCTCTATGGGGTCTGTCCTCTGCCAACAGGAGCTCTGAAGGAAGCATTTAAGTTAAACAACAGCAGGTGGTGTAGCAGGGAAATCAGCATGTAACAGGAAGATTGCCAGTTCAAGCGTTCCAGGTGAAAAGGGTGTTATGAAATACCCGCCACAGAAGGGTACTTAACCAAAAACTCTCAACATTCAACTGAATAAAAAGATGGAAGTTGTTAAAAGCAGGGCAGAGAGATGCTATGCTGCTGATGAACTTGGTGCCCTATGGTTGGGGGAAATGCGTGTTTGACGCATCTCCGATTACCCTCACTTGTAAATCATTGCTGAAGAATGGATATCACAGCTGCCAATGTTGGCAACTAACATAATTTGAGAAAAAAAATGAAAAGTAGAAGTTTTGCCATCACAAATTCTAATTACCATTTACAGATGGTTAAAAGCCTAATTAACATTAAATCAGTCAGAATCACTAGCATTACTCATTAGCAGTTACTAGCGTTATTCATCCCTATCAGGAGGTGACAGCACAGAGTTCACTTGCAATTAGAAACCAAGGAATACCTATAAACAGAATAAAAAGATTGATTAATTAATTGATTAAAAGCCCACTGCAAAGAAGCAGCCTATCAGAGCATGAAGGTGAGTGCGGAGACTATGGGCGTGGGGATTAGCTTACTGTATGTGCAGGCCTAAAGCCACACACATACACCTTTTCCGGCATTCACATTGTCTGGAGATTAACTTAAATAGTGCAACTATGGTGACTACCCCCTCCTCTTCCCCAACCTTGGGTGAAGATACCTGAACTGCCCGCCTCCATCCTGCCCTGGTGCCTCCAGGTAACCTGCCCATCATTCTACAGGGCACGGCTTCATTTCCCCCAAGCTTTGCTCTGTCAGTACATTTCTCTCGGAGTGAGAACCCAGACACCAGCGGTACCTGGACCTCCAGGGAGCCCAAGAAATCAAAATGTAAGAGGCGTTTCAAACACTGGGTTTTGCTGTGGCGGAAAACGTTGCCGGGTATGGAACTATTGTTTAAGGGATGTCTGTGGCAGATGGAATAGCGAAAGGGTATAGTCACAGACACGAGTTAAACAGCATGTGAAAGCTAGCTATAGCTATAGGAACCAGTAAAACTTCAAAGTTGGCAATCATGTGCAAAAATACCTCAAACACATTGTTTCAGTTATTTTGAGGCAAAAATAATTGAACAGGAAGACCACAGACAACAGGCGTCAACAGGCCAATTTGTGGAATTCAGGCTGACAGGCGAAGGCAAAACCCATCATTTTTATGCGAGACAATGGTGTTGGCTCACGTGGCGACCGTCACTGTTCCGTCTCACAAACAGCTTGTCTCCTCCATGGCTATCCTCGCAAAAATTCACAGGAAGCTGTGAATGAAAACAGTTGCCCTAGAAACGGATGCCCACGCAGTGATGAAGTGTTATTTTTAGCAGACCCGGGAATGACGCATTTCACACCGTCTCCGCTCCACACTCCTGCACCCCCCCGGTTTGTGCGCAAGTGCGTGCAAATTTCATACAGAGCCAAAGAGAAGTGAGTGACAGAGAGAGGGAGAGAGAGGAGGCATGAAGGAGAGAAAATGAGTTGCATAGATTCAGGATGCAATCTTGCTAAGCAATTGCGGAAGCGAATTCCCCCAAGACACCCACAAGAGACAAACAAAGGAGACGGCGACCGTGACAGACGACGGGCACAACAGTTGACTTGTTTGAGCCACAGTGTGGTACTGGAAACAAGACTCGAGGGAATAAAACCGTTCTAACATACCGGAAACATCTCTACTGCTAAAAAGACGTGTAAGCCAATAACCGGTCCCAATAACAGCAATGCCCTGTAACTGGATTCACTCTCCAAGGTCGACCCGCTTGCTTTCCTGATCATCTTATTGGATCGATACTGAATGCATCTGAGGTGCTGGAAGGGAAATACTTCATAGATCTGACCCCTTTTTACCTCAGTGTCCTTCCAGACCCTAAAGTGTGGTCACTAATTAGCCATCCTCCCAGTGCCTCTGCTAGTGCCTGTGTCTCTGTGGGCAGGAAGTCGAAGCTCTCCTGTCTAAAGAGGGAGCTGCTTTAAATGAACCATAACTGGCTTAAAACAGAATGTGTGGGGATTTTCACAGGGTAACAAAACTAAGCTGAGCCCAAATTATCAACCAACAAGCTCCGTACAGAAGGAACCAGTTAAAAAGGACACCAGGGCCTGTGTCCACAGAATGCATGGGGATTTTCCCACAGAATGTATGAAGATGTGAAGTCTTCTTTCGGTGCAGTTAGTGATATTTGAGAGTGTTTCCCAAGGATAAGGTTCATCTGAAGGCCATGTGTATTTGTTATCTTGTAAATAATATTTCTGAATAGTTAATTTTGAAGACGTTTGAGGAAGCAGACTACTAAGTGGACTTCAGTGGGGTGGAAATGGAAAGCTGTAGACACAAAGTCCACGTTCTTCCATTGTATTTTGAAGCTGAAAACTTGCATCTTCCCCTTTTCTTTATGAGACAACGATCTGACATGCCGAAAAGGTAGCTGGCTGATCACAATCCCATAAACACAATCGCCCACAGTCCTAAGGGGGGAGTGAAAGACAGACGGAAATATCCTAATAAATAGATGGCAAACTGTCCAGTTTGAAGAAGGAAGCTGAAGAGAGGAATGAGACCAACAAAGATTCAAATACAGAGACTAGAGAACAAGGCTAAGTGAGACTGGATTGACTTTAAAAATATATATATTTCTGAACTTGATTCCTATTGCACTGGATACCTCTTATTGGGCAGAATACACACACTTGGACACATGCATTTGTGTTTCTGTCTTTGTGGGGACTTTCAGTTAAATCTCATCTTGATTTAATTAATGATCACTAACCCCATTCTAATGAAACTGGAGCACTCTCCCAAAATTTGTCTCCGCAAGGATAATGGGTCTCGCGCACAGGCGCACAGCCCTGTTATCTTCTGGCCTAGACTCTCTCTCTCTTTGGAGGGCAGAGAGAGAGCAGAGAAAGTTAAGATGACAGCGGACCAAAAGGAAGACAAACGTGCTCTCCAAGGACACTCGCGACCCTCATCAGCCACGGTGCACTACAGAAAGTCGTCGTTTTCTTTTCGCTCGGACTAAGGGGACATACCTTGCATATAAGACTCGAGGTGCAAATTGTGGCAGTAAGCTGGGAGTAAGTAACTTAGTTGGAACCATTCAATTGAATGGGTCCAGCTATGCACGTTGCTAATGGGAAACGCACCTCTGACCGGTGAACCAATATGATGATGACAGCATGCCTGCCACCGCACAAACAGATAAGGAAAAAAAAAATGCAAGAAAGGGGACAAAATGAAAGCTCATCTGGGGGGTCTAGTAGATAAAGAATCGTACACAAATCTTTGCCCAGCTGGGTTTCCCTTTAAGACTCAACTCCTGCAGCCTAGCTGATTGCTTTCAAACCCGGATCAAAGAGCAGCCCAGCGGAAATCGGTATGCCTTCACACCCCACAGAAGCAGTGTCCCCCCCGGTCTGAAGAAGCACATTTCAGTAGCAACTCTGTTTTTGACCCCTCCTCATTAATTGCCACATCACTGACAATGTACAGAATTTGGAGAAGGGAGTGTTGCTATAAAAGATCTGCCAAGTAATTTCCAGATAGCTTACATGACATGAAATTGCTGCCATTATACACTAAGGAAAGCAGACTTCACAATTGTTTCCCAGCATGCACTGCAACTCCTGCTGCATCCAATGCCATGGCTTTCTTCTGCAGGTAAAATGTGACTATGTGTCCAATCAGATGCTGATTGGAAAGGAGCCCAAATGATTCAAACCGAAAGAGATTTTTTTTTAATGAAAGAATAATCAATTACTTAATGAACGCAGTGCTGGGACATATTAAAATATGTGTGGTATTTTTACACAGGCCAGTTGTCCTCCAAAGGAAATCCAGTTCTTTGCAGCCAACTCAAGCAATCCTAGCACATTTTGACCATTTGCCCTCTCTACTGGTCAAAACAGGTCAAGCAGCCAAGATAGCACAGTTGTGGAGGTGAGTCCTCTGTTCTAGCACACTGGGTCAGAAAACCTGTCAGATTCCACAGCACATAATCAGATGTACTGTTACACAATGCTACATTTATGACTGGAATCATTGAGTAAGACGGTGTGTCACAATCCAGACCAGACACATGCAGGTCCACACACACACACACACACACATACACACTTCTGAAGCACAACGTGTGGAGGACAAGCCTGACTGAGCAGTAGAGCCCCCCCCCCCAGTAGGGGGACACCGCTGCAGGAACGGGGGCAAGTGAAATGAGAAGGAAAGACTGAAGGGGAGTATGTAAGACGCAACTGTGGCACCCGAGGCCTCAGGCACTGCAGCGACCCTGAAACTAAGGCGTAACTAATCAAACCATACTGCACAGAAATACAGGCATTGCTAATGCCTAGAAAGCTGAACTATGCTGTAACATAGGCACTGGCCAGACCTAACTAATCAAACTCTAAATGCGCAATACAATGCAGCTGTGGCAGCCTGGTCTTAGAAGATTACATTTATTGTGTACCTTTAAATTCTCTAATTGAAGAGACTACTATTGAGATCGACAGAAAATAGACAAAACCAGGAGAACTAGGTCTAAGACGACCCAGGGTTTCCAACAGGCACCTGAGAACACACTGCCCCAGGTTAACATACACCACCAGAGAGCAGAAAGGCCACTGGCCACACATCTCCCCAGTGTGACAGGCAGCCTCTGCTGGGAAATGCATTCCCACTCAGTGTGACCCAGAGAGACCCAAGAGTCTCAGATGGAGTAAAAAAACAGGGGGAAACAGACTTCCCTAGCTGAGGAAGTGAAAGCAGACCTTAGCAGACCTAAGGCCCCGCTCTACTGAGCTTTGTCATTTGATATTTCACAGGGGTTTCTACATGCTAATTATCTCTCAAATATAGATCAGTGCTATAATCATAGCTGCTATGGCCTGTGTGATCCTGAGGGTGCTAGGACCCTGGGAACAGCTTCCTGCTAGGGTGACTCTTCTGGGGGACAGCGCTTGGAACTGGCATGCGCGTTCTGTCGAAGCCAGAATAACAGCGACGCCTCAACTCCTTCCACTTCACAGTCCAGCACTGCCATCCCCATGGCAACCATCCCAGTCACCAGGCAACTTTCTGCCCTGTACTTCTACAGACGCTCCATAAAGCAGGACAAGCCAGCAAGCTGGGAGAGAGACCAAAGCATGCTCTGAGTGTTGCATCATCTTATCACCTTGCTAACACATGCACTGACAAGAGAGAGAGTGAGAGAGCGAGCGAGCGAGCGAGGGAGAGAGAGAGAGAACAGCGTGCCCGACATCCAACCCGACTCGCCTGGCAGAGCACCCCTCACAGGAAAGCATGACAGTGACCATGCAGCAACTCGGGCCGGACGGGACAGGAATGGGATGCCAGATGGACAGATGCCCCCCGCAGGCAGGATGGAGAACCGATGATGACAGGATGCCCACCCGCCCCCACCATACTGACCCTTGTGGAACGCACTGAGGCACCCGGAGCTGCAGAAGGACCGCACCGTCGCCGGCTCCCAGCAGCCCCGGCCATTCATCCCCTCACTGCGGCCCGAAGTGAGCACTAAGGGTGGGGGGGCCGCCTCACTGGCTCTCCTTATTCAGCATCTGCCTTGTGCCCACACATACAGATGCACGCGCTCGCTCGCTCTGCTGGGGGGCGGGCGGGCTCTCCCCGAGCACGCCGGTGTTCCCTCGCTCTCCGCCTCCTTTCGCTCGGCTCGGTTCGGGAAAACCGGCACGCTGCCGCACGCAGGCGCGCCTCGCCACTGGCCAGCTGTGTCCCTCCACATGCTTCTGTCCCTCACTCGGCGCAAAGAGAGAGAGAGGGAGAGAGAGAGATGGAGAGGAGGAGGGAGTAAGAAAAGGAGGAGGAGGATTCAGCTGCCGGCAGCCATCCATGGGATGTAGCCCATAATGCATTGCTTTGTGCTTCCTGATTCAGCCCCTCCTCACCTGACAGCACAAGTCGATACTTAGGCGCTTGTGAAGAGCGATGGGGGTGGGAAGCTGGAGCACGTGGCTCCAGCACAGCAGGGGGGAGGTGTCTGTCTGTCTATCAATCAGAAACATCCCTGAGTGGCTTCAGGCGAAGGCCTTTCCACAAAGCATGGCCACGAACCCCACTGCTTCCTGTATCACCCAGACCTCGAACTGGGGAAGTCAGCCTAGGAGACCGATCCGGGAAGCCCGCTTACCCAGCAGCCTTAAAAGTGGGTGCT
This sequence comes from Stomatorhinus ivindoensis, assembly GCA_019775895.2. Lineage (NCBI taxonomy): Eukaryota > Metazoa > Chordata > Actinopteri > Osteoglossiformes > Mormyridae > Stomatorhinus > Stomatorhinus ivindoensis. The sequence goes on from JABFEB020000040.1 coordinate 36,289,690, forward strand.
TGTCGTAACTGGAGCGGGATCACCTTGACAATAACATCTCATCCACACAGCGAGCTGCGTTCAGGGTCACTGTATGTGTGCGCACATGCATGCATGTCTCTCTACTGCTTACGGTCAGGCATGACCGCAGTTAGCTGCTATGTTGGCTGATCATCCCCAATCAGATGGCAGTTAACCAAGTCCTGAGATAAACAGCTCATTTTGAAAGTGGCCACTTTCTTTCGTTTCTGTTTTTCTTGGGGGGCAGTAATATAGTTATTAGTGCCCCCCCCGACATAATACAGGTATCCAGTTACTCAACAACGCAATCAAACCACAAAATGTACAAACACCTAACATCGACACAAGCAGGGGAACAACGTGACGAGCATTGAGGTCAAGCCAAAACAAGACTCCACTCGCATGCTAGGGACTGAGTACTGAAAGCTTCCAGTTTCACTAACGTACTCCAGCTTCAAAGCACAGTAAACAATGCTCTCAACATGAACCGGTCATTTCCATTTTCAGCACGCAACGCAGGCCCCAGCAGGAGGTGTCCACAGACTCGGAAGAAGGGGTGGGCAGAGGTGACCAAATAAAGGGTCATTCCAGGTCAAATCATCACCATCTTGGACCTGGCGTGCTGATTTGGTCACATGAGTAACTCGTGGACTGCACTTATGCTTGCTACGTTTGTTTACTTATGGTCTACACCTTTGTTTTTGATTTTAGAACTGATAAATGGCTGTTTTACAGTATGAAAGAGATGCCATGGCATGGCCTTCTTTGACAAAGTGCCCTGGGGGTGAAGGACAAGTGAAACGAATAAAATAAGAGGGACATCAAAACCCGAGCTATCCACCCCCCACCCACAATGGCCACCTGATGAAAACGACTCACGGCTATGAAGCTGCTAATTTGATGTCACCATTAGAGTGCCATTAACCATCTCATACAGCAATCGCTGTGAAAAGGGGTCTCTGCCAAAGAAAGTGGAAAAGACACCCCACTGACAACTCCAACAGGAGAGGATGGGGAAGAGGGTCTGATATTGGAGGTGGGGGGGGAGGCAGGACCTGGGAGCCTTTAATTAACACCGGGCTGGCATCTGTAACATTAGGCAGGGTGACCTACTACATAATCACTTTAATACAGCTATCATGAGCTGCAACTGACTGCAAAACAGTGACCCCCCATGGCTTTTGAGGGATAGTCAGCAATAGTGTCCTGGGTTAACCACAAGGACGTAAGTGGAACTGTGGGACACCTATCAAAAAATAATGCTATGTTTTGAACGCCAGGCCTAGTCAAAAACAACACAAACGTGCACACGGATTCGCAGAACCAAGCCTATCGACCACAAAACAATGGGAAGCGGGAGCTAGAGTCCACTTAGACGAACAGAAGGGACTCCAGCTCACCCAATGTGCCCACAAACAAGAATGAAGGAAGACAAAAACAACCTGAGACTACAGCCGGGATGATCTATTTGGAATAAAACAGTAGAGACCCACTGATATTGGAGTCGAATTGGATCACTGTCACAGAACTGAGGACCCACTGGACCCATGAGGACGGCTACAAGGGAGGGATGACAGCCCAAACACACCATTGGAATGGGGTTAGCTGATGGACAGAGGCAGATGAAACTACCTGAAGTTCAAGGGTATCTCAGGAAGATATTTCTGGACAGACATTCTCTCAGATTTAAAGCAGCTTACAAACTTAAGAGCAAGATATAAATCAGCAAAAAGGAACATAGGCTCCAGAATGAGGTACTGTTTTTTGGTACCAGTACTTTTGGACTGTAGCTACCAGCATTAAAAAGGAAGCACCAGCCTGAACCCAGGATCCAGCACCACCTGCCAAAGCTATAGCCGTATCAGTTCTAACCCCTGGCACCTACCACACAGATGATTAATAATAATCTATCTGCAAACAAAGGAATAATTTTGTATGTGGTTCTGGATATGATAACTCATATGGTGGTTAACAATATACCATTTTATAAAGGACTTGCTTCCTGTTGCTGGGAAATTCTCTGGAGACACCTAAAACAGCTCTTACAATGAAGATCTGAAGAACAGGAAAACCGAACAGAACAGTCTCGATATCGTTTAACACGCAGAGCCCAACTCCAGACAGTGGATGCCAGCTGCTTTAACAGAAATTGTATGAACTACAAGGGGGGGGGGACTCATTCCACCACAGTACAAACACCAAGTGGGTTAAAGGCTTCTAGGGCAAACGAGTATTTCTGAAGAAATGGTGTGGGGTTGGTGGAGTAACCAGGAACAGATGGCGGCAGTATCGAGGGGAGGAGGGCTGCCCTGCTTCTGATCACAGTTTGACATGGGCTGTCCCCACTGCGAAGGAAGCAGAGTCCCCTCCCGAGCCTGCCTCCCTCATGGTTGGGGCTGGTCTGGGGCAGCTGAACCAATCAGCTGGAACTGGGTGCAGTCAGCAACCAATCACCAGAGAGCGATGACTCTTTCTCTGGCCTTCGATTTAAGAAGACACTGCATAAACCAGGACAGCCTCACATCCGGCACCCCCCACCAGTGATACAACACAGCCTGTTTATGCATACATTAACGGCAGGGACAAAAAGAGGTCATTCCTACATACTGCATCACCGAGCCATACTGAAAAGCTAGCTAGCAGAAGTCATTCTCACGTTGTCCTGTTTATGGGGGGGGGGTGAGGTGACTCGATACAGAGTGGTATCTCTCAGTAAGAAGACAAATAATTGCAACCCAATAAGGAGCAAGTCAGTATTAACAAGTAAAATAAGCAATCCAATAATACTGATGCTGACATGAGAGGGTGCTGGGAGGGGAGTAGACTAAAGGTGAACGCTCTCCCCCCTTGCAAAAAAAAAAAAGGTTTCATCCTTGTAGAAATTCCCATGCCACGATGCAGCAATGCATGTGTTACAGTAAAAACACATTCACTTTAAAAACAGAGAGAGCGAGAGAGAGGCTACCAGCTTTGGGACAGGATTCCATTTTACCGTTCAAGCGTTAAAATGTGAAACAAACAGGTATAACACATATTTAAGAAATCAACACGAAGCTGGCGGCCGGCTGACAAAACAACATGGCAGCGGAGGCTGATCTATTCCAGCGGTGCAGGATGCTCAAAAACCTGACGCACAGAAAATGATGGTGCCCAGCATACAGGACGAGGTTCTGCTATACGTCAGAGCAGGAACGGGGAGAGAAGCGGCAATGGGAAGGCAGGAGTAAACAACTGAGAACGAGCAAGCAGTCAAGAGACGGGCAGAAGAGCATGCTCTGCCAAGCACCGAGGCAACAGCGTACTGTGGACAGACCACCAAGCACAAGGTCCCCAGGTGAAGAACAGCCTGAGGTGGGTGACCCTGAGGAAGAGAGGAGCTGCTTGGATCAAGAACAGGTAACCGCCAATGAGAATATAAGGTGCAAAACTTCTTATAAAACACACCCCATTTCACTCAAATTACATTAATTTCAGAATTAGACCCTAGTTGTGGGAGCATAAAGACCTAAATACAGACCGTGAGACAGGATTCGCTTCAGCTAACCCACAGCATCGTCCCTGTTGTCCTCGTCTGAGGCGGCGCACGCACGGCTCTCTGAATCAGAGCTCAACGAAGCATAACGAGAACCCAGCGGGACTCAAGCTGCCATTCATAACGTCACAGCCACTAGACACACAGCGAGTCGTTACAAAATCCAATGGAAGCCGTGACCAATCGAAACGCAACAACTGCTGTTCATGAAAGAGTGGAACCGAATGCGTGACCAAGAGTTAAACGGAACATGTGACCATTCATAAAACTGTGGAATGAAATACAGAACATTCATAAATTAACAGAATGAATCAATATGCAACAGAAGACGTGACCATTCATAAAAACAAAAGGAAAGAAATGCAGAATATTCGTAAAATCAGCAGAATGGAACGCGTGGCTATTTATAAATCAATGGAATGGAACATAGGACTTTCACAAATCACCTAAATGGAACACGTGGCCATTTATAAAACACACTGAAACTGAATATGTGACAATTCATAAAACAGCAGAATGGAACACCAAACATTCATAAATCACCGGAAAAGAACCTGAGACCATCCATAAAACAGCTTGCAAGAGGGGATTCAGAACAGCTTGATGGAGATAGCAACACAAGACAGGGGTCATGGCTGTGACCAGGCTGTCATAGCCCTGCAGTCAGACCTACAAATGCTCAAAGAATGAGACAGTAATGGGAGAAAAGGAAACTGGGCCTTTAAATCTGGATGACTGGAGCCCATTCCTCAACAGAGAAACACACACACGTCCCAGCAGAGAGACTGGCCATCTTACTCAGGCAGCCTATTAGTGACCCACAGAACCCCACCCTGGTGATACCCCTCCGGAGACTCCCCGAACAGACAGACAGGGGCAAAGGAAACACAGCAGCAGTGTAGACAGGAATTGCTTTAAACGACAGACTGTATCCCCAGCTGGAGCAAAACAACAAAAAAAGCACCATCTGTCACAGTTTACAACATATTGGAATATGAGGAACAAAAATATCAGAACAGGCTTAGGAAATACTCATATGTTAGACAGGGAAGCTGGGTGGTACCACAAAAACAATACAATGCCTTTCCTTCTGAATTTAATTATTATTATTGCATAAATAATGCTTTCAGCAGAGAGCAAACACATCCAACAGAAATTTGCAGCACTAAAATCCTCTACTGTGCCTCTAACCAGTCAAACTAGCACCAGCTAGCACAAACTAGCCCACCCAAAAAAAAAAAAAAAAAAAAGAGTATCAATAGAGATCCTACCCCAGCTTTACAGAGAACGCCAAGCACCTTCCGCACTCTGAAGAAATAACGTTCCAAACTCACGGAAGCCCTGTCCGAGACGGACAGCTCACACACTCTTCTGAAAGGCGTCCTCTGACAGCCAGTCTTCATTTACATTGACGGGGGGAGAAATCGCTGCTACTTACGCACAGGGGCCACGCAGACCCATCTGTGTGACTTGCACGTCTCCCACTCTGCTGTCCAGACTGAATGAAATTCTAAGGGGGCAGAGGAATGGGCGTCCTCCCATCAGCCCGCCACGCTGCGCCGCCCCACGCCGCTACACCAGCCGCCGCTGCTGAATGAGCCACGGCGCGAGGGGCTTACGAGGGAGAGAGAGGGAGCCAGGGAGAGAGAGGAGTAGACGGAGGGAGGGAGTACAGGGGGGAGAGGGAAACAGTGCAGGGAGATAGGAGGCTATTTCCTCTCAGCAGTTAGTGGCGGGAATCATAGGTCAACCCATCACCCGTAGTGTCATGTCCACCGTTCCGGTACAGTGGGCAGATGCATGTGAAAGGCGGGAGAAGGGGGGCTTCACAATTATCCCCGTACTGCCAAAGGAACCTGCGCTCAAGGACTGCACAGAGCCCGTGACCTTGGTGAAGCAGACATTTAAAAAGGAGGGGTGTAGGTCACGCGACAAGCAGAGACTAGCGTGAAGCCGGGGGACGTCCGACACACACGGCTTCCCCTGCTGAAACAGACTGGCCATTCCCCGCCTTGTAATCCGGTAATGAATTCACCCTGCTGGCCAGTCTAGGGAAAACATTCGCTTAACGAGGCCCATGTGTACCTAAAGGAACACTCTGCCTCCTCCCCCAGCGTGCCTCTCACAGCTCTGCTCGAATAAATTGTTCTTAAATACAGCGCCAATCGCCATAAGCGCAGCTAGAGAACATAGTCAGGCAGTCTTCTCAGCCAGATCACCTGACAGTACAGAAATAGGTTTGTTCAGAGGACTGCCCAGCTTCATCAGAGGGCTGGTGTAAGTCCGCTAAGTCTGCAGGTACTGATACATTATCAGCACATTGGTGTGGGTTCATTTCTGGAAACCCCCAGTGGAAGCTGCTGGAAGCACCACCCTGTTGTGACACAGAACATCTCACACTGGGGCCTATGGGAGAACTGGCACCAACTCGCCAAAACAGCCCCTAGCACTGGGTACACCCGCTCCTGCCTCAGGAGAAGAGCGCCATCTCAGGGCCACTATATTTAGATGAGTATATATATTTAGAAACAGCCAGAGTTATGCCTCGCTTTGCCTGCCCACCACTGAGCGGCATCCATCCAGCCTCAACTGATGGGGACTTTCACAAGATGGTGCTGCCACCTTCCTGCGAAACAGGAGAAGTGATAGAGACCAGGGCCTGGCTGCCTCAGATTCAAAGGTCAAAAGGGGTTAGCCGTGATCCACGCCATGGTATTTATACAACAGTAAATAATCCTCGTTTTCCCATAATGGACAGCTATAGAAACTGTCATACAAGGATGGCTGTATAAACCAGCAGATAGAACGCCAGCCTCAAAAGTCCTGGGTTTAGTTTCTTCCTTGGCTCTGTGTGCAGTGTGAATATCTTCCCCATGTTCATGCGAGTTCTTCGTCATAGCCAAAAAAAGGCTGTTTAGGTGGTCTGTTGTCTCCAACTTGCCCAGGGTGTCCCCTTACCTCAGGCCAGGAGCTTCCCAGGACAGAATACAAGCTCAAAGTGGCTCTGTGTTCAGCAGAACTTTAATGAAAGACCAGTGGATGTAAGACTTTAAAACACAATGTCTGATATCTGAATGCAATCGTGTCAATGTTTTGTTTTGTCCTTCAGCAAAAGGCAGTATAAAATGATGAATTATAAATAGCATCTTCAATTTATAATCCACAAAAAAAAAACTAATGAGGATTCATTTGACAACGAGCTCAAAGTGTTGACAATAGAAGGAATGACCTAAATTCTCCATTCTCTCCACCTGAACACACCACCGGTATAAATTGCATCCAGACTGAGAGGGGTTATGGAATCTCGTGCTCCCATTCCAGTTTCTTTCCAATACGTTAATTGTCTGCCGCTCTCACCTAGGGAGACAAGAAAGGCTCACCCCTATAAAACCACCCCAGATGTCCCAGATTGCTGAAAATCCCACACATGAGGGCCGTAGTCCCAGTGCTATGGATGTCTCTGTTACAACTCAACATTGTGGTCCTGCTCACAAACCAAGGAGAGAAGACCTGCAGGGTAAATAAAGGGCAGCCACTACAGGCAGGAAAAATGGCAGCAATGGCTCCAAGGTGCTCCCACTTAAATGGAAACAATCATTTAAAGGCTTGGACAGTCTGACAGGGCAATTCAGACAGGTACCAGAAGAGGTGAGAATGGTCACAGGAGGCGAAAATAAGGCATAACAGACCAAATGAGTAACCATACATGGTTTGGGGGGTGGACAGGAGCATCCATGGGGCAGACTCAGGGGGCAGCACTTGACAGGAGCCCTTGAATACATTAAATTATACAAAACATATTGGGCAGGAGGGGAAACAGTCAGAGGATCCTGAATTTCTAGGGACATCCCTGAGGGTGAGACTGCCACACACAGCCGCTATGGCTTACAGAAACAAACGATCAAAAACCTGAAAAGTAAAACTGAGCAGTCTCTACCGAGTTGGTGGTCCTGAAATCTGCTGATGGATCTGCATTCTATTCTTCTTGCTCAGGCCAACTGGCTCTATACAGGACCTGGCCATTGGAGAGCATGTGAAACGGTGATTAAGCTGAAGAGCCCAAACCACTTTTGGTAACCTCACACATCTTATGACCTTTGTCTCTGACAATCACCTGATATTGGATGATACCTACAAACAAAACACCATAACTGCACATAGGAACACACAGACAGCACTGCTGTCACTAGAACTGAACCAGCTCATTCTGGGTCTGAAATTCATTGTTCTCTGAAGGACAGTTTCAAATCTCACTGAAAACAGTTTCTGAAATCTGCTAGGAAGACACTCAATTGCACCTTTCCATAAAATCGGGGCCCCCGGACACGCCTGGGTGTCTCTGCAGGTTTCAGAAATCCTTGAGCAAGAAGGCGTGAAGGAAAAATCAAAAATTGTGATAGGGACAGGATACACAAGTGTTTGGCTGTGGTGACAGTCACCTAAAAGATCCAGAGCCTTGTATATAGCTTAATTGCTCTATTTACCCTCCACATACTGCCAGCTCAAGACCAATGCCCGTAGTGCTCATTCAACTGAGGAAGAAAAGGCAGTACAGGAATCTAAGGTCTCACTATCTTGGTTGAAGACAACACACACTTTTAAATGTCACCCACTAGCTTCTGAGAATGTATGCAATACATTGAAACAGCAGCCATCCAGGCTGTTCAGCAAGTCCATATTTAAACATACCAAGATGTTTCATATCAGGTCTTGACTTCTGGTTCTGTCGGCTCAGTTAATTGAATAAAATTTTTCTTTATTGAACTGATTTACCCTCCTCTAAGGTTCTAGTTATTGTCATATAAATGGAACTTCATTATTGTGAGAGGAAATTAGGGCTTGGCCAGATTATAAATATTTCATACTGGATGAAAATAAGGTTCAACAAATTTATAGTCACCAGCAGAAAATACTGATTTCTCTAAAAGTTACATAAGAAAACTGCATTTATAGCCTGAAAAATGCTTTTGTATGTTACAAGTTACAAATGATATTTATTTTATATTATTCATAATGAATATACTTGCAAGTATACAGATTACATCCATACACTACCAAGCTGATACATGTATCCAATCCTGAGGGCATAGTGTGCCTAGGTTACAATTTGGCATGGAAAGACCTTGGCCTTATGGCTACAATCTAGAGTTGTCGCGATTATGTTTACGCAAAAAAAATGTCAAAATCAATATCTTTAACTGACTCATCACATTTTTTTTTTTTAAATTAAGTTGTTTTAATTTCTCAAAACCAGCCAACCGTTTTCCAGCTCTGTCCAACTTAAGTGTTGCCAGATTTTGCGGTTTTGGATTTTATAATTAGGGAGTGTGAGTACCTGTGGATAATATTTACCTAGGAAGCTATTTCCCATTTACGTATGCTACAGTAAGTAGCCACAACAGATTAATACTGTGGCGTCAAGCAGACCGAGGCAGACACTCGCTTACCGGGAAACATAGTCTCTAAGAGCCAGCCTATGTCCAGAACACGCAGACATGTTGACATTCTTACACTATAACACAGAAGTTTGACCATCAGATGGATACGGTTGTCTCTTGCACTGTAAATGTGCTGCACTTTAACTTTTTTGCTTTGAAAAAGAGTTTTGTGAAATTTTGGATGTTCATTGGAGTTGTGCTGCTGATGGTAAAATAAGTGCTTTTGTTTGTTTATTTGTTGTTTATTTCTTGCTGGAGTTGTCCGTTTTACAAACAGACAAACGGTTGTCTGTTTTTCTTAGAGAACTGAAATTCCAGTACTTCACCAGAGTATACTCTAAACACGCTGCCCTGTTTAATGTGAAAACCCAACAGTTATACTTTGAAAAGAAACATCTTTTTTCCAGTTAGAGATGGACTCCTTGCTGAAATGAGCCCACTTTGCTTGTTTGCAGATATTGATGTTCAAAATATGCTGAATACAGAGCTTAGGACTTTTTCAAAAATTATTTTTAAGGGCTTTTACAGAAACTTTGTTAAAACCTGCACAATACTGTGAAAGATAAGACTTTTGTTCATTTTTTGTGATACTGGAGTGCACAGTGCAATTGCTAAAATAAAGAAATTTTTTTTAATTGCTGAAGTTTTTTATTTTTGGGGAAAAAAATCATTTAGACTAACTGATTAATCGATAGTCAATAGATTAATCAAAATAAAAATAGTCGATAGTGGCAGCTCCACTACAATCAAATGTAAAATGACAGATTGGGGTCAGTCACAGAAACGGCAAGCACCTCCAATGCAAGGAATGTCCAACCAAACCATTCAGTCTGGAAGTGAAAGTTTTCATTGAGCTGTGTTTGGGCTGTCCAGAAGCATGATTACAGTACTTGTTTAAAGAGTGCCCTCTAGTGTCAATATCAATAATTGGCATGCCTTTTGCAGAACCATCTTCAATGCCAATACAATGAAAGGAGGCAGTGACCGCTGAGTCATGTTGAACTTCATTATAACTGGTGTACCAAATGCAGAGGTAAAGCGAAATGATCTCTGCACTAATAAGTGTAATATGTTACAGTGCTCTCTCTGCATTCTGCTGGCACTTTATAGCCCTCTTATGCTACAAGGATATTAGCATTGTATAACTGATTAAATTTATTAATGCTTCTTATCGTGACACCAGCCTGCATCCATCATATAGCTATTCTGAATAAGTACCTAATTAGCAATGCATAACCCTGTCATACAAGTACTCCACTAACAGCACATCTCAAGTATTTTAGTACACCTGTAAGACTATACAGCTCTACCAGGACAGCAGTCCATTAAAACCGTACAAACTATGTTCTCTGTTAGCAGCCGATTAGCACAACATAGTCTTGCTAGCAGTTAAGCACCAGTAACAGTATATAATTGCACTCCAATCTGTGCACACACACTAGGGGGGCGCCCTGCACTCACCAGACTGGTCATGCATCATGCGGATGGCTTTAGCCTTGGCTAGCTCCAGAGCTGTGACCCAGCGCTGGCGCTCCACCTCGGAGCTTGCTTTCAGGTGGTAGGTGCGGCCACCGCTGCTCAGGACGATGTTGCAGGCGTCCTCTGTGTCGATGTGCGCGGTGGCCAGGTTGATGGTACCCCGGCATGTGTGCGCCATCTCTGCCTGGGTCCTGGGATGCACATACGTGTGCAAACACACACACACAGGAAGACAGACAGGGACAGGGGGACAGGAAGGTGGTCAGTGCTGCATCTCCACTGTCAATTCCATGACACATCTGTGTGACAGTGACAGACACAGGAAGGTCTATAGTCTTTTAATCTAATCTTAAAATATTTTACTGTAGTGACAAGGAAACAAAATCAAACCTTTAAGAAATATACTGAACATATTAAACAAAAGTCCACTTATTTGCACTTTGCAAAATGCAGTGAATCTTTTAAATGCAGTGAGTGAAAATGATAGGGTGAGGTAAGCAGTGGGCAGGTCACCAGAAGGTTAAAATAGGCAGATATCATGTGCTCAACAGCACCCTCTGTAATAAAACCACAAATTACACTAAAGCGCAACAACCAAAAATAAAAAGATGGACTAGCAAATAAATCAAATATTAAAACAAGGAATTAAAACATCAGCGGCTGCCTGGTATCTCAGTGCATTAGGCTTATGTGAGCTCTGTGTGTGTGTGTGTGTGTGTGTGTGTGTGTCCAGGTGTCCAGGTATACCTTACCTTGTGGAGACCAAATGTCCCCACAATGTGATGAATACCTATTTTTTTAACTTATGGGGACAATCATATGGGAAAACTCGACTTTATAAAATCTGCGACTGCAATGGAAAAACTAAAAATACAAAATCTCTTGTATTTTGTTTGGTTGCTTATGGTTAGGGTGGGGTGGTGGGTAAGGTTGTCATAATTAGCATTAGCATTTGTGTGTGTGTGTGTGTGTGTGTGTGTGTGTGTGTGCGTGCAAGCTGAGGGCTACAGAATTTTGGATCACAAAATTAATGTAGCACTCAGCCAGAATAGATACAGAACACAAGAAAAGGTCCAACACACAGGGCAGTGTTTGTTTTGGCGGGGGTGGCATGGCATGAAGTCTTAATTCCCTAGGTACTCCTCTCTGGACCAGAAGCCACTGGCCTTGGGACCAAATATTAAGTAGTCTGTGTGAGTCTGTGGTAGCTTAAGGCTGGATGTCACCACTGACAGCAGAAGAATTGTGTCATCTAAGGGTAGAGCTACGCATATTCTGAAACTAGAGCAATAATGCAGAGAAGATGTCTCTAAAACAATGCATGTTTTCCTCCTTCCTCACTTGGGTTAAAGCCAATGTTTAAGTCACAGGCTTTATCAAGAGTGGAGATGTCCAGTAATGGAACAGTGTGGAACAGAAGCCTCAGTGGGATCAGCGCAATGTGACAGAGATCCAACGCAGATAGGGTGGGAGGTGGGGGTAAGGCAGATAACATGTAGATGTAAACACTAAACCTGCAGGACACTCATTTTCATCAGGAGAGCCAGAGGTCACATTT
>JABFEB020000040.1:36341833-36358750 GCA_019775895.2 Stomatorhinus ivindoensis
AGCCATTTGGGTTTGTCCCCCCCCCCCCCCCCCTTCAAAAATCTGCCCTCCTGAGGAGCACAGACTCATGGGAAGGGCTCATACGAAAATGTTACAGCAGAAGCTAAGTACTCTCTTTTTAAAGGGTCATAATTAAACTGGTAAAAGTTTAATTGTCCCACAATTGTTCGTTTTTGAAGGAATAAAACAATTACATTAGTACAGGAAATTTACAGGCAACATTACTGCAATGCATTTATGGGCAATCTTATCCGCAAAGGGCCCAGTGTGTATGCAGGTTTTTGGGATAACCTGTGTGTCAGCTGTTCAAACCCAGGTGTGAGGACTCTTCAGTCAGTCTCCTAATTAGCAATCTAATTAGGGAGCTGCAGCGAAAACCCGCATACACAATGGCCCACTTCTTATGGGTCTGTAGATCTAGCAAGACAGTTAACTTTTTTGTTTGAAAACTGTTTATGCAGCTGGCATGAGGATTGCCCACCCCAGCTTTAAATGTTGCAACGCACTTAACTGAGCAAACACTACAGTTGACTAAGTGTCTAACATCATCCTTAATTTCTGCACTGCGATAAAAACAGTGGAATCACTCTAGAAAATAAGCAAGTTGGGAAATGAGAGCAGGGAAGGAAAATAAGACTGGAAGCATGGGCCTGGGAGGCAAACTGTTAAGACTGACCTCCAAATCCCGAACACAACATGTTAACAGCAAAAGGCGGAGGCAGAGAAAGGAAGAAAAAGAAAAGAGGAGACGTCAGATTCCACAGACTAACATTGGGAGAGTGACGAATGCGAAATAACGCAGGAGCCAGAGCAGAAAGACACTGCGCCAAGCTCAAACTGGATGGGAGAGCGGCCATCGCACCAAACTGTGCAGTCTGTCAAGCATGGCTGACAGAGTGGGGGTGCAGCGTGTATTAAAGCTGGTCGCTGTTCATACATACAGCTCTCTACACCAGACCTGTGATTCTCAAGATGAAGTGTGTCCCCTGTCTTCTAACTGTAACCATACCAGAGGATCCATCTCAAATGACACCCCCGTGGCTTCAGGTCATTAACCACTACACCCTCTGCTGGCCCATTCCCTCCACACACCGTATAGTTGGGGCTCCCGGCCTGGAGTCGCAGCTCAGCCAGCACCCAGATGCCGTTGGAGAGCTTCATGGATTGATACAGCATATCCTGTGCGTCGACTGTACGCTTGGCGATGGTGAACATGTTGCTGCTCTGTAGCTTATTACTAGCAGCATCTGGATGGGGGGGGGGGGATTCAAACATATCTACTGTGATCCAGCAAAAATAGCCTTGAGCTTAAAATATCCCACCTAAGGGCGCACTGGGCATGACTAACATGCTGGCTTCCTCAAGGTACTTCACCTGAGTTGAGATGGCAGTCCTTAATTTGAAACTGAGCCTCGTTTTCACCGGTGATGTCCTTCCAGGTGGCCAGGAACACCTGACGTTCTGTGGGGAGAGAGGCGGAGAGGCAGGATGGGACCCTTCTTCAGAATAGTGTGCAACCCACCACCCCCAGAGCAGCCTGTGGGGCACAGCACTGCTGCCACCCATCATCAATTACTGGCTCACCCCCCACCCCACAGTAGGCTTGGCAGTATCTAATCTATCATACCATCCATGCCAGGAGGGGGAGGTGGGAGGGAGGTACACCACAGTACAACAAAAATATTACCGTAATACTGCCAAAGTCAGGCCGGCAGACTCTCCCCACCCCTCCGAAAAATCCTTATTGAAAGCCCAATTAAAACCCCCCACAATAGCTGACTGACCAGCTACTGAACCACTACCTATAAAATGTGCCAAGCGAGGGGGAGCTGGTGAAGAAAAACGGGTATAGAGATTTGAAAATATTCAGAAAATCTCACTCCTCAGATTTTGAAAGTATCTGATCTTTTCACTGTTTACGGCAAGTTAGAAAAATATCCATGGAACAAGTTTAAATGGCTTAGGTGGACATGCTCACAAGATTCCCGTTTAAGTTTTGAGGCAAACTGTGTCAGGTATATTACATGTAGATATTCATCCATATCATGTATTTGTGAAGGGCTAATAAAGTCCATTAAAGACCAAATGGAGCAAATATAGTACTAAGATCAAATAGAGTTATCCTGTTCACACGGTCTATCATTTCCTGCTGTCGCCCTTTCCTTAGCTGCCTCTAGCTGGTGTTGCTTTTGATGAGATTTGAAGTGGTCCAGATCGTTCCCCATACAAGATGTCTGCAAAGTCTGGAAATGATCCAATAGATAATTCTGAATTATCATGCTGATAAGATCAAGTGTCTCTTTGCTATAAAGGAATGATGATCCCATAGATTTCCAGTCTAAATCACCATGGATTAAATGCAAACCTTCATAAAACTGTGATCGCCAAGCTGAGGAAGACTTTCCAAGGGCGTTTCTGAGTAAAACGGGCTGTACAGTGCAATGGTGAGCGTCACCGCCAGTTATATAAGGAGCAGGGTCACAGCCTCTTAAGGAGCGATGGTGGGGGGGGGGGGGGGGCCCCCCCCCCCCCCCCCCCCCGAGACGCACCCATCTTCCCATCCTCCACGAACAGGATGCTGATGGGGTACTGGCAACTAAAGTAGAAGACGTCAATGTTGTTCTTCACAGCTACCTGTGGGGGGACGAGCAGACAGATATCTGTATGAGAAGTTTATTTATATGTATTTTTTTTCCCCCCTAGGGGGGGGAGGAAAACTGGCACGGGCTCAGCCTACCGCGAAGCCAGCAGCCAGCGGCACGCGAGCGGTCCTCCCTGTTCCCTAGCAACGCTTTCCCCACGGCAACTCCCACCACTGTAACTGCCTTTCCCTGACGATCTTGCGAGGCCAGTGAGACAGTAAGGAGCATATAAGCACCCGTTGGCCTTTTCGAAGCTCCACGTCTGCCAGCTGCCTGGCCCTCTTAATGCCAAACACGTGTACTAACACACATACAGATCACCTCTCTCGCTGACAGAGTCTTTCTGACAAGAGAGAAATTTGGGCATGACTTCATTCATGCTATCTTATCCTGATGTCACTGGGGCGGAATTTTAATGGGAGGATGCATCAGTTGTATTATTATGAGACCGCTATGTGAAGCTTAGTGGACCAGCCTAATGACTAAACCCCAGAGAACCATCGATCTGCCTCTCTCATCTGGGGAGTGAACACAGTATCTCACTCCATATATGTCTGTAGGTGCCCCTGTCATCTGTCTCACGCCGCGTATTCATGCAGTGATGAGAACATTCCTTTTCTTATCAGCACTGAATTAAATGCTGATTAGGGCAGAGATGCTGGTTGAAGAAACAAACCTGCAGGTTGGTGAGGGGTTCCATCTTCATCACGGGTCCCACAGTGTTGAGTGGCAGGCTCACTTCGATGGTCTGGTTGGGGCTGAGGGGTGTGAGGACCTGAAGGGGACCAGCCGGGGCCAGGCCAAAACTGCCCAGAACAAGCCAAATGAGAATTAAGAGGGTGGAATGAAGGGGATACCCCAGCGAAATCATATTCCCATGGTAGTGCTGGGACCGGCTCACCTGTTTCGGTTGAACTGGATCGCAAAGTCCGTCATGATGCTCATGGCCTTGTTGGTGAGAGACAGCTCCATCTGGATGACCCCAGCACGTCGGGAAAAGGTACCAGAGATCTCGAGGCCTTTGGCTTTCATGGCAGGTAGCCACACCTGGAAGGCGGGACAGGAACAGCCCATGGTGCTGCTGGGGTCTCACACGGCAATACACAACAGTGTCCCAATTACACTAGTCCAAAAATTTACATTGGTGGGTAGCACTTTAACAAAAAGGAATAAAGTCAAAATCAAACAATTTAGTCCTGCAGGTGGCTTAACCGATTGGTCAATGGCATATACAATAAACCAGTCTGCAACCTTCGTGTGTTACTTTTCTTTCGAACTATATAGCAAGCGTATAAGGTCAGTGAGCTTTAACTATGTTCCTATTCACTTACAAGAATGGAATTGTGGGAAAGCTCACTGGACTCACAGATTTGGGAGCAACATATGTGCCTGTCGTCATGCCCATGCTGCTGCCAAGGTCAAACAGGTCACCAAGACCGCCTCCGACTGGCGCGCTGAGAGAGGCCGGCATGACTGCAGGAGCTCCTCCAAAGGCAGCACCCATCTGAGGAACACCACCCCGAGGGAAGAGGGTTCGCCAGCAGGGATACACGTGTAAGGCTTAAACTGTGCAGCGCTTTCTTGTGATAGATGTAAATGCACGTATAAGAAGCACACATTCGCGCCCAAAGAGCGGCACAAATTTGAAAATGAAAGGTTGATAAGCTCTGGTAGACTTACCGCTGGACTTCCGCCAATATCTCCACCAAGCTGTCGACAAACAATAAAAATTTAGTACATTAGCCATGAATTCATAGCGGAGAACAGGTGGTGAATGAGTTGGCTCAGCAGACGTGATGAAGGTGAGAGAGTGCGCAGTGGAGTGCATTATGGGTGCTGGAGACAAGGTCAATCATAAGGAGAGACCAGAAGTCTTCCAGTGGGGGAGGGTGAGATGACTGATGGACAAAACGAGGGAGATGCAAAGCAAATGGGTGCTGAGACCACATGGTGATCCAACAAGGTTAAAAAGGCGGTCTGCAGAAAACTGCTAAACGGAAGTCTGGTTCAATCGCCTTCCAAGACCAGCAGGGTAAGGATCAACGCAGGACTCCCAAAAGAGGCTGGCTAACTCAATTTCATAACCCAATCAATCTTATAGTGGTGATGGGCTGGATTCCACTCTATTGTGATACTCAACCCTGAGAAGAACAGAATGTGAATCCAACCTGGCTTGGTCATTGAATCCAAAAAAACAAACCAGTAAGGTCAATGATACCTGTGGTCTCTATTTGTGCTGGTATGCCAAGCTGTGGCATTTAGTAATGTCCGGTGAGAGGGGAAAGGAGAAAGGAACATTTAATCTCATCCATGATGTGCCCCAAACTCAAAGGACTGGTTCGAAATGTTAAAACTGACCTCAAAGACCAGAAAAAGACTACTATGACACAACACAGAGCTGCATTGGAGAGATGGGAGGCAGTGATGAGATGGGATGGGATGGGATGGAACGGAATAAGCTACGTTGCCCAACAAAGGACGTGACAGAAACCTTCACATGAATGTAATTACCGGTTCAGAATCATCACCCATCTGCAGGTGTTGAATTGCATTCAGAGAGAATAAAAGAAAAAAAAAACAGGAGAAAAATAAATTAATGAGAAGCAGAATCTCAGGTAAGGCAGGAACACCCATCTTGATGGATACTCAGTCTGTACAGGACTCACTACCCGAGTGCCAGGGATCAGGAAGGAACCAGTTTATGTAAAATGCACAGGGCCTGGATGGGTCATTGCAACCTGAGACTACATGCACTGTGGGGCCACCCACCAGGGTGTCCAGGCCACTGCCCAGCAGGTCCACAGCTCCCATCTGCATGCCGGAGGTGGGGGCTGGGACACTCCCCGAGGCTGGCGGTCCCAGGTCCAGGTTGAGCAGATCTCCCAAAAGGTCGCTCTGGGAAGGGATAACGGCAGGGGTCGCTTCAGGTCCGGTGCCTCCAGGCTGACCCACCTCTGGGCTCTCAGTACTCTCACCCCTGGAGAAAGTGAGAAAAGATTACAGATAGAAATGGATGCTCTAGATAAGAGTAGAGCAAAAATGCACATGCTATGTTCTAGAAATACCAGGGCAAGTCAACATAGAGGTACTCACGAGCCAGACCGAGGGGGAAGTCTCTTGTGTTGGACACCTCTACTGCCCTCCACAAAGGCGCTGGGAGGCTTGTGGTAGACAGAGGCCAGAGTGCCAATGTGGCAAATGAGCTCCTCCAGCAGAGTGGGCTCAATAAGGTCCGTCTCCTCCGATATCAGTGGCTTCTCCGCCAGCACCACCTCCTTGGCTGCCACTGGGTCCGTGGAGAGCAGACGCCAGTAGATGTAGCCGCGGTCCCGCAAATCAGGGTTGTCAGAATCCTAAAGGAAGGGAGGATGGTGAGACAGGGAGTGAGGGGAACAGGAGGGAAAAGAGCAAGAGGGGAAGCAAGAGAATGAAGAAGATACAAGATAGCGATTGGGAAATAAAAAAAAGCAAGCAGCAATAGAGAGGCGATTGGAAAGGAACAGAGACTAAACTACAACTCAAAACAAGAAATGCAAAATCATAAAACTGAATGCAGCTTGAATCCAAATGCACCGGGCAGCCAGTCTTGATGTTGCTGACAACCTCAGATCTGGACTGTCCTTGCCGCTTCTGCCAGTGCACCACTCAACACCACGCCAATTAGATTCAAGAGTCAGCCCTCCATCACCACTATAGACGAAGGTGTCATATCTGGAAAATCACTAAGTGTCTACATGAGGAAAGAGGTGACTGGCAGGTTCATTTTTATTTTTAAAGGGAACAAAATGAAGCATCAGGATGGTGCAAAATAAAACAGCAGCAAAGGTTTAACCAAGGAGGCTTCAGAGCTATAATGGGAGAAATTTCACTTAAATCCTTTTTCCAAAAAAATAATTTAAAAACCATGAAAAAAAATGTACAGTTACGCATATCCAGAGTTTATACCTTTGAATCTCTTCACGGTTCAATCTGGATGTAAAACCTTTTACAGATATACCTCCCACTAATTACTAACTGAACACATGCATTCTGCTCGGTGGTGAAAAGCTGATCCATTCACCTTCCATTCTCTTATATAATGCAAAGCCAGGAGAAGCCCACAACCTGTCTCCCACAGCATATGGCACAAAGCAGGGTACCAAGAATGCTGGCCCATCCAAGGGAGACATTTATACACATCGCACTCTATCAGCAATCTACACATACTACGTTTGCTGCAGGCGCATCGTTAAACTGCAGGAGTCCCCAGAGACGTGAGTGGTGAGCACACAGTGCTGTCCATGGAGCCTATGTGCCTGGGCTGGAGAGTGTGGACTGGGCTGGGAAACATGGACTGGGTTTCCCATATGATGGTAAAGCATCTAAATCGACAGCTGACCAGAAAAGGCCCTAGATACAGGAACGACCCCTCACCTGTGTGGCCAGGCTGAGCACTTGCTGAACCAGCTCCTGAGTCTCCGTGGGCTTCTTCAGGAAGAGCTTCACTATGGCTGTCAGCAGCTGCAGCTGGACCTGTGTAACCACAGAGGAAACCAGTGAGATGACGGGACCAGTGACGGCAGACGCATGCAAAGAATGCGCATTGCGAGATTCCTCAATATCTTGTTCACATCTTGAGCTTTATGTTTGAAGCCTTTAAACCCACACTGGAGATGTTAAGGCTTTGAAAAAGCTTCAAACACTGAGAAAAACTGTCCGGACTGTCTGAGTGAAAAGTGAGGAGTCCCGGACCCGGGCTGACCTGGGTGCTCTCATCATGGAAGCCCTCCAGGAAGCTCTCCAGCAGCTCGTCAGCATTGTCAATCCGCTCAGCATATTCGCCCACAATCCAGATCATGGCTGCACGTGCCTCCGGCTCATCCAGGGAGTCCAGGTTCTCGCACAGTGTGGCAATAACGCTCTCGTACCTGCAGGTGGCAAACAAGGTCACACTTCAAAGCCCCAAAGCAGCAAAACTGGACTAGATTAATAATTTACAGTGAATACTCAATGACTGCCTAGTGGGATAATATTTATAAATGCAAACTAATTATGCAGATATATCTAATGGGACAAGACCAACTGCTGTTCAATGTTTAATAGCCTCAATTTTCTCAATTTCTTGTCTCTTGTGGAAAAAAAACATATATGGCTAATCTTTAAAAAAATCAATTTAGGTTTGTAATTCATGTTCAGACAGCATGAGATTGTCAAGTTAGCTCCCTTCCTGATGAAAACTTGCAGTTCATGAATTCAGCTGCCATCGCTATAGTTGTACTGGTGTTACACACTGTGCAGAAATTTTAGGGTATGATTCTGACTGATCAAACCTACTTGTTGGGGTATTTTCGGAAAATGTCCTTAATGACGACAATGGCCTCCTGCACCACGTAGTTGACTTTGGTCTGGATGAGGTCCAGCAAAGTACTCACGCAGCGCTCTGCGGATTGCTGATGGACAGACAGGTGACGGCATGATGGTTAATCGGGGGCAAACTGTGTGTGCGCTAGTTCCTGTTTCACTTCAGCTCTCCAATATCACCTGTACTTGGTGGTTCGGGTGATAGAACTAGACTGTGAAAAACCGATATCCTACTCTTCATAAATGATTTTTTTTTTAATGGTGCTCTTGCAAGGTATTCTAATTTCACACTTCCAAGGACTGTCCACCTAGATTAGCCACACTAGCAGAAGGGGAAGGGGGGGGGACTAGTCGGGAGAAACACACAGTCACACAGCTCAAAACAATGCAAGGCAGACAGAAGGCAGAAGCGGCAGAGTATAAGATGTGGCAGTCAGTATTATCACCCAAACGCCCAGGCCCTCACCTCCACTTTGATGGCACAACGTCCGATGGCACGGACCGCCTTGCGCACGAAGTCCACATCCACCTCAGTGGCGTATTCCTTCAGCTCCGCAAGGACCTGGAGAAGAGATGGGCGATGGCTAAATCAGGACTCCGACTTCCAAGTCAGACCGAGTACTAAATGATTCCACTGCTAATACCATACTAACTGATAGACTCCACAAAGGTCATAATCTAAAAAAAAAAAAAAGCAAAACAGAACAGCAGACTGTACACTTCATTCTTGCGTTTATGAAACAGGGATAACTGGGCAGGATGATACTGATTGTTCCTGGATCATCCTGCATATACAGGGACAAGAGGTAAACACATTTGAGGAAGCAATACAATTTTTAACAGCAGCTAAATTAAAAATGAGAGCATATAAGAAGAGCTGGATAAATAGCAGGCAGTGACACACACTTCTAAAAAAGAATGGAATGCTCTTCAAAGTACTAAAAAGGAGACGTATAAGATAGACTGACTGACCGGACTATTAAACACAGCTTTCCGCAGTCTGATTCCACATTCACTAATGGAAATGGTGACTGATCTAATAATGAGTTACTGCCTCTCCAGGTAAGGCAGGGGTGGCCAATAATTTCCACTGTACTGCAGTCAAAAAAGCTGAGCTGAGTTGGAGTTGGGTCTGCTTGTGTATGCTGGTCGTGGAAATAAGCTAATTTTCCCTCTATCTCACTGCTTCAGAAGGTAGTATGAGGTAAATATATGCCCAGTGCTGCAGGCTGTGCTAGGCAGAAGAGGTTCCACTTCGTCTGAGACACGCCACAGCGGATCCAGAGAAACACGCCCCTCAAATCGGTCGCTGACGTATGGGCATTCATCAAAAAAAAAAAAAAAACGAGAGAGAGAGACGGAACAGAGCAGAGGGTAGTGGCAGTGCGGAATATATCCTTGAACGTAGGGACATCTATCTGAGCAAATATTTCCCCAATCACAGGCACCTATGCTCATCAAACAGAAACAAAATTCTGACTTGAGCGCTAGATATGAGGGCCAGCTCCAGTAGACATAGAAGTGCCTTCGGCTGAAAAGAACCTTCCAGTGAAAAGTACTGAAGATACGCATTCGCTCACCTGGGCGATATTCGCTTGAGAGGCAAGCCGGATCATTATGTCGAGCTTTTCCAGCTTGACGTAGATGGGGTCGTTGTATTTCACGAAGAACACCTTCATCTCGTGCTTCAGGATTTCTGGCCTGTGGAGAAACAAAGAAGCACCCTAACATTCTGGTGGCAGAATCCCTTCGGGCAGAGAAGAGGCCTCTCAGCATGTAGGGACATTCGCTAAAGCGTTTCCACAAGTTTAGTGAGCAAAAGCTAGAGGCAAAAAGGGGCGACCTCTGCTGTTTCCCTGCTCTCATTATACTTTGAGAAACTACTGTAAACATTTCAAAGACACCCATTAAATTAGGGCCCTGTAGAACAGTGCATGTAGTATTAATATTACCATTCACATAATGCAGTGTACAAAAATGAACAAGTGGGTCAATCCTGAATATTTATGTGATAATGCGTCAGCAGTAGGGGTCTGACTTCATCTGAGGGCCCCTGGTGTGCCAGGGGAGATGCTGAAAACCCCTGCTCTAAATGACCAATCAAGACAATCAGAGCCTGAGTGCAGTGCGGGGGCCCAGCTCACCGTTTCTGCACAATGAGGTTGATGTTCCTCAGGGCCACATACTGCAGCTCTGGCTCAGCCGACAGCAGCGTGACCAATGGTGGAGCCAGCTTCTTCAGCAGGGTACCATAGTAGTCCAGGTCCTTGGGCAACATCTCCATGAACTTCATGAGGACCTTCACGGCGGACAGCACCACGGCAGAGTTGGCGTGGGAGAGGCGTGGGGTGACACGCTCACAAATACTGCAGGGGGGTGAGAGAGTGTCATCAGGCGGGCAGTCATAGACCACGGGATGAAAAGAGAACAGGTTAGGCGAAGCCAAAATAAAGAAAGAGAGGAACAAATTAGGCCAGTAAGAGGGAGAGAGTGAAAGAGATATGAGAGGATGAATCGAACAGCCTACACAATTTGAGTCAACCAGTACACAGTATTAGCTAAATTATAGAACATAGCAGAGGACAGATTGGATTTCTGACCACCCAGAATTGACAAACTACTGTGACATTCAACGATGTTACTGTATACAGTAAGAGCTCGTACATTTGCAAGGTTACGTGCCAGAACCTGTCACGAATGAGAAGGATTCGTGGATATTTGGTAGAGTCACTAAAAACAGTAATATGTGCTTTATTCAATAGTTTAAACCCTAAATAGGCTCCCAAAACATCAATTTCATTTGAAAAGTGAATACATTACCTTTAAAAAAACAACCCTTTCAGTGTTTATAGCTAATGCATCTTGAGATGGAAACCCGGGATGCATTTGCTATGTACGTAAACATTAGGTCCTTTCAAGAAATTTTTTATTTTTGTGTGTTGAATTTACGTTAACGTAACGTACTTCCTATTATAAAATAATAAATTAACTATTTCGTAATATGTAAACAACATTAGCATTCCTATCACATATAGCTGGGGTACAGATCGAGGAAGCTGGGACATGACACGAGGAATCGGGGAATAAGGGATTTAATCAAAAGGTAAAGACAGGCAGCAAGAAAGGCAGGACAATGGAACAGGCAGCAAACTCAAAATGACGTTAATGACCGGACTCGGGAAACATACTTAAACGCAGACTTAAATACACAGGACTAATAACAGCAACACAAAACAGCCGATCACATGGGGATTCCACATGGGGATTCCACACGAGGTCGATGAGGGGGCGTGGGACACGGGAGGATCGGATGAGCAGGTCATGACAGTTGCAAAGGAAATAAACTATACGAATATTTGCATCTTGTAAAGGTATAGTACGGTATGTACATAAAAAGGAACGCAGATATGCGAGAAAAAAAATCACGGATGCAAATAAATTCAGTTCCAATGTAATTTTTGCGGATCTGTGAATCGTGAAGCGCGAATGCACGAGAGCTTACTGTAATGAAAATAAAACTCCTATTCTTATTATTCTTATGATAATTATTATAAAAGTTAATTTTGCGTATGACAGCTTTTTTGGTATTATAATATAGGAGATGTCAGAAGAGGGATTCATGCTCTGGAATAACCTGACCTAGGAGAGAAAAATATCATAAAGAATTCAAAAGATGCAGGTGAAGGTGCTATAGGTGAAGACTAGCAGCAGACCTCTGGGACTCCCGGTCGTCCCTGGGCATATAATTGGCCAGGCAGTCGAGGATGAAGATCTGGCCCCACTCTGTGCATTCGTTGAGTGCTGTCAACAGCTTGTTGATAGTTTGGGGGTTCAGGTCAAGCAGATTGCTGTTTGGGTGAGACTCTGCTATCTCAGAGAGGGCAGCCACTGCGTTAGCAACCACCTGGGAGGCAAAGGAGCAGATGGACAACGCTGGTCTGACCCACAGCATAAAGGACAAATAGCCATTACAAGTTTAAACAGCAAGGTGACAGCCTCCATGTGGTTTCAAGTTCAGCAAGTTTAATGTTGAGAATGTAAGTTAGTCGGAAACACCAATCATTCTAGGAGTAAGAGGGACAAACTACATACATGTGCAGACTTCAATAACTCTACTAGAGTACCTATATGGAAAATTTTCCTTAACAACCTGCATTTACAACATGGCCATTTTAATACAGTACAACAATATAAACCTATACTGATCTATCAATCTGAAGAAAGCCCAGGGCACAGACAGCACCAGAGATGCAGACAGCCAATTCTCTTACTACCAAAGTTAAAATCAAGAGGGGCCTCACCATAGGGTTGGAGTCAGAGATAAGGTCCTTCAGCGTGTCAAGGAAGCCCTGGTCCTCCACCAGCTGGGCATTGATGTCGTGTAGCTTGGCCACGCACACTGCGGCCGTCTTGCGCACATACGGATCCTCATCCTTCAGGCACTTGCGCAGGGGCTCACAAAGGTACTCCGTGATCTTGTCCACACGAATGCAGCCCATGGTCCGCACAGCCAGGGCTCTGATCAGCGGGTTGGGGTCCTCACAGTCCTGGGGGGTGGGGGGTTTGGAGGAACATAACGGCCCGATGAATGGCGATTTAAGGATATTTCTTGGTTTAAGAACTCACTCACTGCCTACCCCCGGCAGAGGAGTAGTAACACATGAACACATTCAAAACAAGCTTCAAAACAAACCTGTGTAACCAACCCAGACACATACAGCTTCTCAAGCTCAGAGTAGGGCCCGTGTCTTTACCTTAACAAAGGTGTTGACGGCCATGATAGCCATGTCTGGCTGGCTCTTGGCATAGTTCATCAGGTACAGGTAGACCAACTTCTTCAGCTCCAGGTTGTCCGTCTGCATGCAGTTCACCACATCGGGGAAAAGTGCGCTGAGGGGGAAGAAAAAAATCAATAACTGGAACAGATGCTTTTTCAATTACTCAAATATTGAATTATTCAAATATATTTTTAAATATTCATCCAATATACAGATGTGTGTCCAGTGAGAATTACAGATCATGAGATTCTTTTTGTACTCATTAAAATATATGAACATCTCTATCCTATATTGGCCGATATCCAAAATCCAAAATGCTCGAAATATGCTTGACCACAATGCCCTGTACCTCATATTATCTACTCTAGAGCACTTTTTCATGGTCCCAAAACAGAAATAACAGGAACAAAAAAACACTAAAGCTCATTTTGCTGTTCTTTTCCATTTTAAAGTACCAGTGCTTTACTTCTCTGCCCACAGCAGCCTCACCTGACATCCTTGCCCACTGTCATGGAGGCAATGACCTTCTTCACAGCTTCCTTCTTCTTCTCTTTCTTGTCACTGTTTAGCTCAGCTTTGAGTTCAAAAATCTCTCCTATTAAAAAAGCGAGAAGGGGACTGTTAGTTACTTTATAATAATTTAGTGTTGAGCATAAGACTTGTATTATAGCAGCTTTAAGGACCCTGTGAGTGTAAATAAATCATTGCAAAACATAAGCTGAATATATCAAAAACTACTACTGAATTCATTCTACGTACTTGGTTGTTTCCACAATTAAACAAAGGGAATCTAAATATGAATGCAATCAAAATGTGTACAGCTCCGCTGCATCAGCACATAGGAGGCTTGGCACTTGCCCTGAACAAACCGACTTAGAGGAACCACATCACGCTAACCCTTTAATTTTGGGACTTAAGTGGGCTTCTGCTGACACCTGCTGACCAAACGCTTCCAAATTTGATCACACACAAGCTTCACAAGCAGCAAGAGCCGCTAATCATGGACAAGCAAAACGGCGAGGGAAGAGTGCCCCCGCACCAGGTGGAAATGAAAGGCAGCGTACACGCAAATGTTTCAACAGATGGCAGAACGGAACTGTTCATTCATTAAACCAACAAATCTGGTGTGTGACACCTCTTTATAGCTAAAAAGCCAATAGACTATCATGAAGGTTAACAAGCAAGGGAACAGAGGGGCTGGGCTAATGCAGTTAAGCTTAAAGCCATCTTATTACGCCATCCTCAGTTGGCCTAGTCTCAGTTCTGCCTGCCAAAAGAGGGCACCCCAAACCGTCAGATGCTAATTCTGGGCCGTAGCACTCCAAACCTTTACTCTGCGACTGCCATCATTTTCACCCAATAAGAACATAAGAACTATACAAACGAGAGGACTATACAAATGACAGTGGCTACTTTCAGTCAGTCCTGCCCATGTTTTCTGTCCACACCCCTATAATTTTTTTTCTACCCGCATGATATATTTTACGTTTTTCAAACACTCATTTTCCATTAGAGATATGAACACAAAAAATCTGTGCCACTAACACAATAGATTTAAAGGTATAAGAACATAAACTGAGACCTGAGAGGTTTTTAAAAAACATTTTTTCTTTTTTTACATGGCTAGCGCTGAGCATTGAGCTAATCAAAAGTAAAGCAGAAAGTTTAGAAAATCATATTTGGGGATTTTTTAACATGTACAGAGATTGCAAAGAACCCCCCCCCCCGAAGCAAAACACCAACCAAAGAATGAAACAAGGTAAACATATGGCAGACCTTTCTTGGTGGTGGTGAAATACTTGGAGTCCGTCATCTTGGCTGCGAGTTATCTGTTCTTCTGCAGGACACAAAGGGACGATGAAAGTGACTGAGGGAAAGTGCCAGCACTTTCTCAAATAGGGGAAACAAATACTGCTGAAGCAACAGGAAATCCTAAAAGTGCACCACAAGAAAAACACGAGGAAACACGACATGTCGCTTGGAAAGCTTGGCTGTTTCCACAACACTGGGGGAAAAAATGAAACACAGCAAAAAAGGAATCCATTCCACAGCCAAAAAGGAAAACATGATCATCCCAGTTGAAATTCAGGGAGATTATCCTTGCAGCAAGTTCCCCTCAATTTCCTGTTTTTTATAATTTTTTCACTTGATCCTTGCTCCTTGTTAAAGTAATAAAACTACACAATATGAACAAGGAAGAAATATTTAAAGCACAACATTACATACAAGGTGTATTTTAATTATGTATTCACACATATATCCCCTTCTTAAAAAACACCTCACAAACGGAGCAAAGTATAATACTATAAAAATATGATCTTTTGTATTGAATAGAGATAAAATAACTGTTATACCCTTTCAAATAGCCATGGTGGAAACTGGAAAAAGGAGATAAACATCCATCTACAACACAAGGCACTTCTTGATAAAGCTGAGAGCAATCTGAACTACAGACTAACCACTCCTTTTTCACTAACTCTCTCTCCAAGAGATAGAGGCAGGGTGGCTGCAGACATAATAAAAGCAGAAGTCACCCCCAAAACACAGATGAATATTACATTTTAATGTATCAGTTCAAACCACTGTATTATGGCTGAAAGACAAAGTAAAACAAATCAGATGTTGAACTGAATGTGTTTATGTGCAAAAACGATACGCCTGTGTTAGTTGACGATAAAACTGGATGTAAGCGCAGAAATAATAGAACGCAAACAAGTAACGCAAAGTAAAAACGAAACATACATCTGATAAGGATAACAACACGGAGACAGACATCAGAAAATACGTACGTTTAAACGGAAAGGCGTTCGGACCAGTTATAAATATCACAGCGTTATCTCATCGCCTGCTTTAGTCTAAAACTACGATACCTACGCCGGTTAATATTACCATTAATTATTACTCGGTTATCCAGTACCGCTCCTATCCTAACAGCTGACAGGCTGCTGCCCTACAGCGCTGTCTCGAACGCGATAAACCAGTTTATTAACAACGGCATCGCAAAGCTTGTGGGAACAGCCCAGCTTGTCTCGACTACGGGTATCAAGCTGCAGGATCTACCCGCCGGGACAAGACTATCCCTCCCTGTGTAGCTGGCCAACCTGGCAACCTCGACACCGAAGGTTTTCTGCATGTGACATTGTGTGTAAACTTTAGAAAACCCTGTCAGTATCTAAAAGATTTTTATTAAAACCAGGTGGAATTAACGGCGCCGCTCGGCTACCTGCAATAAAGAGCTTAGAGAAACCCAAGCAGAAGGGAGCGACAAGCTAATTCATTCAAAGGAAGCAGCGAGTCAGCTAAGGTAGGATAGGGCGTCGAAAATTACTTTACCTGGCTACAAACAAAAAAGTCGTATTTTACACAATCATTCGTTTGTTTTTTTACAGTAAAGAGTAAACCCGATGCTAAAATTCCGCAACGCGAAATCCACCCAAAACATCGCTAGCTATGCTAAATTAAGCTAAGCTAAGCTAAAGCACCGTGACCTTCCCCAGGTAAACCATAGCCTGTTACGAAAGGTAAGCCAACAATTGGTTGTTTTCAAAAGCTCAGAATGAGCATTCATTTTAAAATACCAAGCATAAACATATTTTTGTACGACAGACTGGAAACATTTAGAAAGCAGTACCGTATTCCGTTCGGTCTGGATATGTGTACGAAACAGCCTTCACTCCCTCCCACTTCAGCTGAGTGACGTCAACCACCATCAGACCATTATTTCCGGTAACGACTTCCGCATCCTTCCTGATTATGTCCCATTTTATGGGAACTTCAGACTGCACTGTCCATTTTACAAGGATAAGAAATGGAGAGCAACTAAAATGATCAATTAAGCTTCACTTGCATCTATCCCAAAATATCGAACGCGTTGGGAATTACAAATGCTACACTTGCTACAAATGCTACAGGATAAAAGACGGCATTGCCAGCTTCATCCCGTTTGCCGCAACACCTGCAGTGTTGTCGTTTGCTCCAACTATGATTGTACAGTGATCCCTCGCTACTTCGCGGTTCACTTATCGCGGATTCACGACTTCGCGGGTTTCAAATACACAGTAGTAGTAGTATTTCCTAGTTTAAGAACAACACAAGTTTAGTGACTACGTGCGTTATAGCACGGGCTGTGATTGTCACATGGGGGGGAGACGACAAAT
>JABFEB020000040.1:36367129-36406647 GCA_019775895.2 Stomatorhinus ivindoensis
GCGAAGCGCGGGAATCACTTGCAGGGGCGGCCTGAGGCGATCAGAAGCATATGACAGCTCCCCCAATCGCAGGCATTTCTCACGCTGCCACGAGAAGCAATTCATTGTGGATTTGTATTGCCACAGAATATGGAGCTCAGCAGGTTAGGGATCTAAGCCCATGTCTGGAAGGTTGTGGGTATAAATCCCAGGGCTGGCAGAGTACTCATCACTGTAGGGCCCTTTAGCAAGGCCCCCAACCCCAACTGCTACTGGGTATTCTGCTCTTTGAGCCTTAAACTAGCTCCCATTTGTATATATGTGTGTCAAAAAAAACAAAGAATTTTTATACATGTATTCACATAGACTGTTCCTCAGCCTGGCTATGGTACTGCATGGTACTGCTTGAACACAGGATGCATGACTGCACAGGAAAATGAAATTACCACCGAGGCCTACGATTTGGCAAAGGTGCCCTAATGACAAGCTGGGTTTTGTAGCTGGGTTCCTGCAACGCAGACGTACGACTGTGCTGGGAGCGCCTCCCACTAGTGACAGCTGTGCAACGGCATCCTGACACCCAAGCCAAAACCACAATGGTGCCTATCCAGTTCAGGCATATCGATATAGCATCACAGCACAAGGCTAGATTCCTCCCCCTCCCTGCCCTCAGCTAAGCAAACTGCAAAGACAGCGATGCACCACAACACAGCCTGATCTCATAGGCGCTGTGGCAGCTTCTGTGAGGCCTGAAAGGCTCCCCACACACCCTGACCCAGAAAACAGCCCTAAATGGACAGCCAGGAAGCAGGCTGCCCTGGGTCAAGACAGGTTCTGGCCAGGCCTGAGGACATGTTTAACCACAGTGTGTCATACATTCATTACGTGACTATGCGGTATTTTAATTTGGGCTGGACACCTATGTGTCTCACACACCCGATATATTAGGCTTGTGCCAGACTCTGAAAGGAATTCCAGCGTGCCTCCCCCCCCCAAATAAACAGTTCTCTATTTCCCAGCTCATTTCTGGATAAGATCGCAGAAGTGAGCATTATTGCCAAGGCTTAAGTGCAGAAATTGCCGGCAAGTAAGATGGGGGCAGAGAGGAAGTGATGGCGAGGGGGTAAAAAATTCAGTATTCTTTTGTCAGCTAACAGAAACAGAGACCGAGCTGGATGGTAATTATACAGCACGGCGACGCTGAAACAGAACCATCAAAACACCTCATACAGATCTAGGGGAAACAAAAAAGCAACACACAGTGACAGACACGAGGTCAAAGTTCATACCCGAATGAAGATCAGGGAGCTGGAGTCTCCGATCTTGTACTTCCCCTCAGACACCTTTGTCATGGGAAACTGGGCGGGACAGGAACACTTCCCAAGTATCTCCCGCACCTGGAGGGGGGGGGGGGTCAAGGGGAAGAACCTTTAACACACACACACACACACACACACACACACACAGGAGAGCCAATGGACACTGCTGACGAGAAAGCAAAGCCCAAATGAGAGGTACTCTGTGATAAAAAAAAAAAAGCAGTAACCTTAACTAGAGCTTGACCATGTCATTCTGCGTGTGTGTGTGTGTGTGTGTGGCAGTAATGGTTTCACTGGTCTCAGTTTTAACGATCTGCCCTAATCTCAGCCCGGCAATGCAGACCTAGCACAGCACCACATCATCACAGCACAGCACCACATCATCACAGCACAGCACCACATCATCACAGCACAGCACACTGCCATGGCCCCCCAAGCCAATAAAAAGTCCTGGAACTAATTTAAACTAATTTAACCCCCCCCCCCTCCCCCGCTTCACTGATGTAGCGGCACTGCTGTCCGCATCCATGACAGCATTTGGATGGCCCTTGAAAACGTGTGTCCCACAGACAGGAAGCGACAGGGGCGCCAGAAAGCATTGGAGGCCGGGCTCTGCGTGCTTGTCCCGGCCTCGCCTCTCCTGCTGTCTGGAAGTCCTCTCAGACAAAGCATGCAAGCACTTGTCCACCAATGAGGCATGGAAAGACGAAGGAATGAAAGAAAGGAAAGAATGATAAATGACAGACACAAAGAAACTCAAACAGGAGAGAGATTTATGATGTCAGAAACAAATAAAAGTGAACTTTAAGGATCAGTGTGTTCATTAAATATTGTGTGTGTTTGTGTGTGTGCAAGCACACAAAGGGAGCTGTTTCTGTTAACACAAACACTGTGCTAAAATCCACATGCAAACACACTAGAAGCCTCTAACTTTCTCTGCCAAATTATCTTTGCGAAATAAAAGAGTTAACAATAACCCTTCCATTCTAAAAAAGCATATGGTGTAATACAGGTTCAGATAAAAGAATCAGGGAGAGGTCATTAAACATCATGCTCAGGGAACTTTAAAATAGCCGACTGCTGTATAATGGACACTCTCTCTCTCAAGGAAAAAACCCAAATCCCAACAATGACAACCGTTAATAACATCACAAACAAAATACATGACTTTCGACATTTTTAGTTTTTTTTTGTAGTCACAGACTTTTATGAAATTGAGTTTCCCCTCAACTGAAAAGGTCATCCCCATAAGGTCAAAAAGCAGGTTAACATACTGTAGGGACATGTTACACACACACACACACACACACACATACGCACACACGCTTGCATGCACACACACACACACACGTACGCACATGCACACACACACACAAATCTATATTAAGGACTAGTTTACAGAATGACCCCAGTCATTTCTATATTCTGCACCAAGTTTATAAAGGCTGAGAAAACACATGCACTGCATAAGCAGACACATCTCCCTGGTAACAGACAGACCTTTGGTTTGTGTTCTCTCCCTTTCTCTACAAATGATTATTTTTTCTTTCCTTAATAAAAAGGAGAGAACTTCAAACGCTTCCATTCAGCGGCAGCCAGTCGCCTGTTCCGAAGCAGGACAGACATCACAAAGAGTTTGTTCAGTACAATAGCTTTTCTCCAGAATACGCAAGACAGATTTGGCAAAGCAGGATTGGTCTGGGGCCAAATCTGTAACTTCTGTCAGCATGCAGAGGCTGACAGACCAGCAAAGTCCTCAGTAAACATTGTGGAAATCGGGTTAAAAAAAAAAAACTCACTGCTGGGCAAACGTTAGCGCTGTTCTCCCATCTAGTGGACACACACAAAGATAGTACCAGGAACCTGAGCACTGATTAGCTTCATGATGAAGTCAATACCAAGCGGATCAATTCCTTAGGTATTATGGATATAAACTTTTAAATTTTCAAATTAGCTGAAGCGAGGTGTTCCCCCATGACAAAATTAGCCATAATCCAGAATTTTATTACCAAGATTTCAAAACACCGGAATAGCATTGCTTAGGAAAATTTTGTCGAAACACCCCATATATTGTGGCATAATGTTTTGAAGGTATAAAAAATTAGATACTGCCCAAACCTAGCATGGCAATACCATGTGGTACTATGGGCAGTATGTGTCTGTACAGTCATGCAGGAGACTCACGAGGTGCTTGATCAAAGTGCAAGTTTATGCTTCAGACTAGCATTCAGATGTAAACAGGGTTTAGCACCAGCCTGCCATCACCCTGTTGGGGGGAAGCTTGGTAACTACACAGGGAGTAGATGCCTTGGAATGTCAGTGATAGAGAAGCAGAGCGATAAGGCATCACTGGTTGACTGAAGCACATATCGTGGCAACGGCAGGATTTCCTCTGATACGTACATGGCAGCAGCAGAGAATGACAGGCGACGGACAGCGCTGGTGAGAAAAAGCTGAGAATAGTGTGGCTGATTTTTATTCCCCCAATAGGTTTATTTGCTTCGACATTATTCCCAGGAGACGTCCCAGGATACATTTATATTTATCCATTTCTACTCGATCTCGCAGCGCCATTCAGAAGAGACCGCGTTCGTAGGCTCTCTTCCTGCGAGGCCCACGCATGTTGGGCTCCCTGGGCTGATAGGGAGACGGGCACAGTGCAGGGTGGGTCACGAAGAGAGGAAACTGCAGTTTACCCAAACAATCAAGTTAGAAGGTCACCCATCTGATTCAGACGATAAGTTCAGGGGAGAAAAGGTCTCAACGGAACGGGATTTTTATGCCATTTAAAAGGCCTTGATGGGGAAAAAAATAAAAGCTTATTTTTAAGATCCCTTCCATCCATACATTGAGCTTCCAAGCACTTACACAAGGTCAGGGACACTGTGAATGAGATGGCAGTGAATGAGATGGCTGTGAGTGAGATGGCTGTGAGTGAGATGGCAGTCCATCCCCGGACACATACTCTCACACAATGAGCAATCCAGAGATGGCATTTCACCTGAATGCTTCTGCTTGCGCATGCACACACACACACACACACACACACACACACACACACACACACACACACGGGGAGACGAATCCAAACTACACACACGGAGCCAGGGGTGGGACTCAAACCTTCAACCCTAGACGAGTCAAAACTACCAATTTAATATCCCAATAAAATATCTTTCAGTTAAGCATTGATTTCTGCAGCAGCTGCTTATGGTGCTTTAACACTTACCTTTAGCCAAAACCACTGTAACCAGGAGATGGAAAGAGTGTCTTGACAACACAGAATAAATAAGACCTTTAAACTGACGTAAGGTTGCCTCCCCAAAGGCCCACTTTATACGAACTTGGTTCACCTTCTCCAAGTCGAAAACCCCACTGCGATGTTTTAATGAAGCGTGATACTCATTAGCGGCGGCAGAAAGGCGGCAGGAGGCCCGACGAGGAGGATTCGGTACTGAAGGGGTCCAAAGGAAAGAGACTGTCAGAGGGAAGCTTCTTCTGAAGTAAGGACACAGGCTGACACGTCAGCCTGAAATGTGAAGGTGTGTGTTAGTCACCGTCATGCTTCTGCAGATGACCATGCTGTACGAGCTGAGAGGAACCTGGTGATTATTTCGGTTGTTGTCGGGGGGGGGAGGGGGAGTAGCTTTCAGATAGCGGCGAGAGAAGGGTACAGACAGGTGGGAACATGCTGAGACCTCCACAGGTACCTGCATGGAGCGGCCAGACAGACCAGCTCCTGCGGCAAGGGAGGCGCCAGTACGGCAAGCGCGGAGGCGTCCTGGGCCTGCTACTGTCCTGAATCGGAAAGTTCCAGAAGCTTCCGTTAGGGTTTGTCAGGCCGAAGCTGAAGTCCAGCAAGAGAACAAGCTAGCGGCATGTTGGTACCAGAAGTCCAGCATTGGTGGATCGGGCCAGACAATAACGACTCACTCACACGGACGAAAAGTCCAAATATCCCAGTGAGTGGTTGGGAGTCCAAGAAGGAGAGCATGAGCGACCAGCTGCCCTTGACGATGCTACGGAGCATAAAAAGTGGCATCGGTGCCACAGGACCGTCACGGTGTGATAATGAGGATCAGTCGCTACTCCCCAGATGCTGTAAATTGCAAGCATACAACAGCCGGTTCTCTAGTAAAAGACAAACTCCCACTGCACACACAAAAAGCCCATTTTATAAAATCAGTAATAATTATGCTATAAAATGGTAATACATAATGTTCGTATAGCATAATAACTTTAGGGAGACGAAAAATAAGCATGAGGCTGCAGGACGGATGCGGAGTGCCTGGTGAAGGTGGGGTGGGCAGCTTGTCGGCGCTCTGTGCTCAGCTATGCACTGATGTCATGATGAAAACACTTCCTGGGAGTGCGAGGCTGCAGACACACTCCTCAGCCGGGCCTTGAAGCCTGACCCACTGCAAGGCTGCTGACCTACTTTCCCCTCCCCCCTCTGCTCCCCATGTGTTTCTGTGTGTGTGTAAAATCCATTACAGCACCGCTGAACAGACTGAAGTGTCTTTACAGTACAGTCATAGTATTCACGTGTTCTCAGTTGTGGCAGGGGTGGGGGGTCCTTTCTCCTGATCTACAGTTAGCAGCCCCCCCCCCCCTTCCTCATTTTCAGATAAGCTCTATTGCTTCCTGTCCTGGACTGGCAACAAACAAAATCCACAAACTACAGTCATGTTTTCCATTTCCAAAGAAATAAGTTGGGGGGGGGGGCAGATTCTGACCAAGGAGACTGGGTGTGTTTGTCACTCTTTCAGACACACAGGCACAA
Organism: Stomatorhinus ivindoensis; assembly: GCA_019775895.2. Classification (NCBI taxonomy): domain Eukaryota; kingdom Metazoa; phylum Chordata; class Actinopteri; order Osteoglossiformes; family Mormyridae; genus Stomatorhinus; species Stomatorhinus ivindoensis. The sequence goes on from JABFEB020000040.1 coordinate 36,373,211, forward strand.
ATATAGCCCTGTTCCCCAAAGGGTTTCAGCATGGTTGCTAAAGCCATACATTACACAGTCAGCTGCCCCCTTACATTATGACTGAAAACCCAAGGCCTGGACCGCACCGCGATGCCAGGAGGGCAGGCTGGCAAAGGACAAAACCAGCATCTGTTATCCACTCATTTTACTGGTTCTACACCCATGTCTGAGCATGTGGAACAACCTGGGACAGCCATAACCTGTATGGTATCTTTTGGAGAAACACAGTATAAAAATGCAAAACAGCCAAGCTGACAGAGAACAGACATATACGCGTCCAAATCAGAGGATTATCACCTGCGGTAAAATCACCCCCCCCCCTGCCTAGAATGGAATATTCCAAGCTGTGAGATAAACCTATCTCCGCAGGGTTTGCTGGGAACTGGAATGTTGAAGTGATGCAGCTTTCCTGGAGCGGGGTGGGGTTGGGTCAACGGCTCTGGCACGGGCTGAGATGTGGAAAAATAAGGCATCATTGTGTCGGCAGTGATCAAGAGCCGTTAGATGCTGGGGGTGGGGGGGTTGTTTATGCGGAAGCAGCGGTAACCAGGAAACTGGGTGGAAGAGCCGCTCGGTGGGGAACTGAGGACTGATAATTTCGCTGTCAATGCCACTCCCAGCAAGACCGATAAATCAGGTAGTAAAGCGCTGAGCATGTGTGGCGATTTAACATGACGTTATAGAAGCAGCGGCACCTAGGGAGGGCGTGTCTGTGCCCTGGGCCCAAATGTCACAGGCTGTAATTTCCAAAGGGAGGGCAGGTGAATTACCAGCAAAACCAAGGCACACAATTGAAAATTAAACTGCCGGAAGCTACACAACTTGTCTATATAAATAAAGCTAGATTGCAAAGTATACTTCTCAGATTTATAAAAGCAAATCTTTAACTAGGGTGGTATGAAGGCTCATTGTGGAGCATGAGGGCTGCAGGGTTGGGGGTTTGAATCCCACCTCTGTTCTGCCATCTGAAGACATGCTGTTAGGCTGACTGGTATCTGTAAATGACCCACAGTGCACGATTGTGTGTGTGTCGTGCCCTGTGATGCACTGCCCCTCCAGCCTGGTGTCGCCCGAGAAAGGTCCGGGCCTTCCTGAAACTCTAACCAGGATAAGAGATTAGAAAATACATGGATATATTTAATTTTGCAAGCCTGACCTTTAAATTTCAGACAGTCTAAAACTCCCATCACTGTAAATGATCAGAACCAAGACTATCACATGAAGACCTAGACTGCTTTCTGAAGCTGCCTCTTCCTGTCCCTGCATGGGGCTTGGCTGGATTACACTTTAATATTTAATGTCCGAGATGGTATGGTTGCCTTCATAAAGGATGATCTAATTCCCGTTAAATCGTCTCATCACTGTCGGAGGAGACGAGTCCAGCAGGAAGCGTAGAAAAAAAAATCAATTTAAGCTCATTTTACAGTTGCGCTTTAATTTCAGGATTTTAGACAAGTCTTTGAACAGATGAGGTCTGCATGTGACGCAGTGAGCATTACACGCACCTCCAGTGAACATTCAGGCCAAAGTGAAACACACCTAGAGGAACGTAGCTCATCACGTTTGAGCGAAATGGAACTCCAGCAGTGGCAGAGAAAGGACATCTCTGTTCGACACACCCCCGCTTTTGTGGGCAAAAATTCCCCCCACTCCAAGACGAGATGGCTCTACACATAATAAATGGACCTCATTGGCGTACAACCCGGCCGATCGCTCTTATTGGCTCGTCGCTGGGGGGCTATACGCATAACAGCCACATTGCATGATGGTGCCGCATGGGTAGCGACACCGGGGGCAAAGACATCAGGGTCGAGACTAAATCGACGGGGCGGGACCTAAGGTATGCTTAGTAAAAATTGAAAAAGAATTTGTTTAAAAAAAAAAAGACACGGAACAATATTGTGCACAGAGCAGTCTTTTAGCCTTATAGATTACTGTGTGTGTGTGTGTGTGTTTTAACAAAATCTTTTTCTATTCGTTTTACAAGCTAAATAGCCGGTTAATAATGGAGATGTTTTAACAAAGAATTAACCAAGTATTGCATTTAATTTAAAACATCAATAAAGGCACCCTAGCGGCTCTCTGGGGGGGGAGGACGCTCACCTCTCCTTACGGAATACCCCCCATTAAACACCACCCAGATCACTCACCCCCCATCACAGCATTTACGTGACACATGACGGACTCATTCGCCGCAGGCAGCAGTAGCCCATCTAGTCAGACCACACTGCCTCAGCCACGCTACCAGGAAGCTGACAAAGATCTCCGAGAACAAAAGTATGATGCACAGGGCAAAAAGTCATTGTGTCAGGATGGGGGTGCGTGCGTGCGTGTGTGTACAGCTGGCACGAGTGTGTGGGTATGAGGGTCAGGGTGGTTTAACTTGCTGATGGTCCCACTTCTGACAACTTGGATAATCATGTTTATTGTCCCACACCACCTTCACGGCGCTGACTGAAAGTGGCGGTGAAACAGAACGGTTATAAACAGCAATGAGCCAATCATTTTGAGAGATGGTCTGCAAGGTCAGAAAAGCGAACACAGGTGGTTCAGGGTTAAGGACTGTGAACATTTAGTCGCGTTTTGCGATTCACCATTTGTTTTTTTCTTTCATTTTTAAAAAATAAAAAAACATAAACGTATATCAAGAGAAACTGCAGGAAGGACAAAGGATTGGTGTGTAGGCTTGGGTATTTAAAACAAACGGTTTAAAGTTTTTAAGAACCAGGATATCAATAACATTAAAACCCCACATATTTACCATTTACCGATTATTAAAACCGGACCGTCGTACCACGCAGTGTAGGCAGGATAAACAGAACTGCGCAGTATTACTGACATTAATGGCAAACTGAAATCTAAGACTGAGCGTAATTGTTGATATTTATTTTCTCTTGAAACACCCTGTTTTAGTTTTAACAAAATAGAGAAATAACACACCTACTTCAAGTAACATTGGTTGTACACGTTGAATTCTTTAAAGAGAAGAAGCGCGTTTTTAGTAAGTAGCACCAGCGCTACTAGTGGCAAGTTAGTCAGGAGTCCGGGCTCTTCCTGATGTGACACCTGGCTAAAACCTTCCTTGATTGCTTCAAACTGTTATAGTTTGGCAGCAAGAATCCTGAACACTGATCATTAATCATCTGGAATCAGGGCACTGGGATTGATAGTTAAAACCTACCACTAATTCAGTCTTGTAGCCCCCTCAAAGTCATCTTAACAGGACATCATGTCTCAGTGATCAATTGATCTCTAAAGAACAAAAAGTAAAAACCTTTAACATCACTGCATCTCAGAAAACAAGGGCATTAGAAAACATTTTTTTTAATTAAAAACTACTGCGTCATTTTGAGGAAATAAAAATGCAGAGCAAGACTGTTCAGGCGCTTTAGCAGAAAGGTCAAAGACCTCTGCACAGTACCTGACCAAAAAGCCAGCTGACACAAGGTGACACCGCGGTGTAAAGTCTGTACCATAATAAGCAGATGGAACGTCTCCAGTTCACAAGGAAGGCCAAAAGTTCCTCCCAGGAGAACGATTTATTATCCATACTCTGAATCTTCGTTTGAATTAATTATGAAACTATGCACATACAGGCAATCGATACATTCATGTCAATATTAAAAGGCCAAGCCTTTCACTATAAGCCGAAACAATACGGATCGCCACAGGCGCTACTCTGTAAGGACAAAATCTGATCCCTGAGCATGTGTGCAGTACGCGTGTGCTACCGATACGACAATCATAATCGTTTAAATGTCTAAAATGTCACTTATATGCCAGACGCGTCCTATAAAAATACATTCGCTTTGACACCCAAAGACTTGGCATGTAGGCTATTAGAATGAACATGTATACCCCAAATTTGCCAGGTAACTCACCAGTTCGTCCAGGTTGCGCATGTCGCAAAGTACTCGCTTCTGCTGCCAGTTAGGGTACAGATCAGAGTCAGAGTCCTCCACACTCTCCGTTCGATTAAACGACCTGCTTGGCGGACTCTGCTCCCCCAGGTTCTCCTGGTCCCGGATCTCCTCTTCGATCTCCTCCTCCAGTTGGATCAGCATCGGGGCGAGCATCCCGAACTTGGAGCCCCGCCGGGCCACCTCCAGCAGGCACAGAACGAAGTTCTTCTCGTTGCGCCGCTGGACCAGGTCGTTGGTCTCGAACATCAACACGTCCTTGATCCACAGCTCCTGCCGGCACCAGGCGATGAAATTGGACACGTTGTCACGGGCTAGGAAGGAGCCCGGTACCACGTTGCGTGACTGGAAGACCACGTCCTTGTTCGGCAAACGCATGGAACTGGCAGCCTCCGGATACCCCATCTGGAAGTCCAGCGCCGCTCGGTTCACGTTGTTGGCATGCTGACAGAGGACGCAGCCCGTCTCCAACGCCTCCATGAAATTATCTGGCGAGATATCCAGGTTATATAGCGTGTGGAGCCACTCCGCCAGGTCCTCCTTCATGGCATAGAGGTATTCCTCGCTGGATTTGAATGGTCGAATGCTTTTGGAAGCAGCGGACTGGATATTACTTTGATCAGCCATGTTATTTAAAAATGAATCCAACCAACCTTCTGGATATTGCCGAACGTCACCTTACGTTAGAGACCGATGAAATCCATGCTCGATGAGAAATCAAAGGGTCTAGGCCGTCGGACACACTGCGTGTCTTAGTGTGTCAGATGATTTCATTAGCGCGATTGTCCATTTTCCCTTGTTTTTAATGAAGCACGCCGACAGCCGGGTATTCCCGATGTCAGCGCCGCGGTCTACATCGCCTTTTCCCCCGGAGCGCCAGCTGCGGAACGAGAGAGCATACCAGCATAGCGGCGTTTACCGACCATCAGCCTGATGTGAACCCAGCCCCTTATGTCGTACAGCATGCTGACAGGAGGGGGAGGTGGAGTTATGTATAAAAAAACCCAGAAACAAACAAACAAGGTATCACCCCCATTTAAAATTTTAAAAGGGAAAGCGCTGACAACCAGCACCGTCACGGTCGCGTCAGTCACATCGCGCCGTCGCGATCCTCCGTTAACGCCGCCCTCCGGTTTTGGAGACCGGGTAGTCCCACTCATTAAGAGCGGACAAACGCCAGTAAGGAATAAGAGGGAGGAGGAGGATGCAACTTAACCCAGCCAAGGGTTCGTTTGTGGACATGTGCAAGTCAATTTATGATTGAGGTAAAGTCGGAAAGCTGTAATTAATTGTCTAATTATGTGGGGGTCAAAGTATAGGACTATGGGTGAAATGTGTATGAATGCACTAAATTATACTGATAGGCCTCCTTGACAAACGCGAATACGTGCGGCAAAGCACCATCCAGTCAGTCATTTACACTAACTGACCTATTTATATAGGCCTACTGTACCTTATCAATGTACTACTAAATGGATGTACTAAATGACAGGAAGCATTTGACACATTTTTCGACGAAGTGAAATATAAACTCAAGCCAGATAACCAACGTTAAAAAATGTAATTTACAATAATAAATATGACAACTGAATCATATCTACCGGCCTGCATCCCATGTCACGATGAACACAGTACAAAACCGAAAGCGTTCGAATATGGAAACGTGAGGTCAGCGATTATCTCTCTTCAAATATGCACTGTATGCTGTCCCTGAAAGCGAAAATGATTAGTTTTATAGGTGCTTATAGGTACTGTCCATACGAACAAAAACGGAAAAGTCCCTAAAATTACTTCACCTACTAAATTACTACCCAATCGGTTACTTTAAGTATAACCTTGTCCAGATCCGATAAGATGAGATGCCGATAAGCACTTCGGAAATATGTAACGAGAAATAAAACCTCAATATCCTATTTGTTTTACCTTGCGTGATCCGGATGAAAACCGTGCGTGCGTAGGGCATGAGTGGAAATGATCCAGGGTTAAAATTTATCCAGCCGTCACTTGTCGCTGATTCATCCTCCACCTCACGTTAATCCGACACTTGCATTCCTCTACGAGGAGTCCGGAGTCAACAGCTGCAATCCCTTTCATGCATTACACTTTTTTCATAAATCAACTATGCGTTTAAAATGTTCAACGTGCTTCATTAAGGATATATTTTAAAGGAAGGCAGATACTGTTTCTTACTTATCGCCATTGTCCTCGTAAAACGGCGTCTTGGCGACATCACTGCACTGGATGAGTCCCCTCCCGTCCGTCCGGCACCATTTCAAGTCCCTTTTTGCTACTGAGGCTTCACCCCGGCTGAAATCGAGCGTTCCTGGGAATGATCACCCACTTTCCGTTGGAAGTATGTTTGAAGGCGAACCCTCCACAGCCCACTTCATTACATCTACGACCGCAGTGTGATCCGGTGCTTAACAGGGAGGCGGAGGCTGTAATTTTGAATAACGAATTTGAGTCCCGTAAGCATTTAAAAAGTGCTCTACTTTGTCGCGCTGTTTCAACGGATATATTTTTTATAGACTTATACACAAAAAGTTCAGCGTCATAACCATGGGAAAGAACAAAACACCCACGACACCAAAGGGGAAATCACTGGACTTTTTTTATATCTCGTGGGAGATCGGGTTCCCTTTTTTGGAGTGTTATAATAAAACGCTGCTTAATGACTAGGCTATTTAGAAACGGTAGAATCGTCATGTGTGCTAATTAAGCATATGGAAGTGGCGGAGAACGGAAATAAGATTATTCAGATGGGAACTGATGTCAATTTACCTGTCTAGATAATGACATGACGTATTGCTCACTGGATGTGATACTGAAAACCAGATTGCACACATTAGGAATAGTATTCCTGCCTATGTTGCACGTTGTCTTACCCCTAACCATTTTTTTTACCCCTAAATTCTCTCTCCTCTTGGCCACATGAAAAAAATCACTGTGCGTTAAACACATTATATCGGATACACGACCATATTTTCAAACGGGGATAACGTTTAGTCGTCCGCATTTTTTCATCTATAATGGACCACTTGAACCGCGGATTCTGTATCTGGTGCTTCATATTTTCTCTGTCATTTTTTTCTATTCTAAATTTCATATTGGAGCGCAAGCAGGGAGTTTTAACTGTGATAAATGATTTTATGGATAGACCAAGAGTCCTGTTTTGATTTGAAAAGCGCCAGTTGTTCCTTTAAGAAAGGGTGAGGGGAAAGAGGCGGGGAACTGGGATGAGGTCATTTAGTTTTGTGAAGCCGGATGAATCAACTTTTCTGTGTAAAAAAAAAAAATCAGTTCTTCCGTGGGATACACTTGTATGGCTCAACCTTACCTCCCAGTTTGAACAACTGACTTCATTAGGCTTTTAAAAAATCTGTGAAGTACGGGATCAGTTCAAGCATTCGTGCAGTGGAATGGTTGCCTCAATACAGGGTTCCCAACTTTGATCAGCTGACTGCAGTAAAAACTTCGAGACAAGTCTGCACACATATGCACAGGCATTTACATGAATGTAAGTTTTAGTACCCTTTAGATAGTCTGTAGAGTTTGCGAACTTCCCCAGCTCTTTTGATTTTGGTAATTTTAGGTTTATAATGGAATAATGTATATTTGCCACGAGATATCTTGCGGGAGCGTGTCATGACAGATGCGTGAACGTTGGCAACCATGTAAATATATCACTTCGTTTCCCAACCTTATCTAGTATGATCTCAGGTATTGACACCGTAGTCGAGAAGGCGACAGGATAGGACAATTCAAACAAGGTATTTATATATAGGGTTATATAACAGTTTCCCTTCCGCCATGAATACATTCAGATTAAAAGCTTGCAACCAGACTGCTTTACAGATGTGTTAAGAGGTAGAACGGATGTTAATCTAACACACATCTGAGATGGATTAATCGTGCTTTTAAAACGTATCAAAAACGTTGTTGAACCAATAAAACACCTAATGAAAAGCAGGAATGGGAAAACAAATATTTCAAATAGACTTCCAGGGATACCAGTGGATCACCCTTTAAGGGGGCTAGGGACAATTTAAATTTATTTAGGGGATTGATGTTTTTATTGACAGTAAATTTACTCGCTTCATTTACATAGTTCTTAGGTTATTTGTACAAGCGCACCACGTACAAAATGCCGTTGTTTGTTATGAGAGGTAAATCTGAACATCACGGTTTTCGCATATGTTCTTGGTTACAAACGTAAATCACCCTACAAGGGGAACTTGCTTAATTTCTACTGTGTTCAAGCGCAGCTATTAACTCCACTTTTCCGATTTTTGTGATACTGCTGTTACATTAGCTTCACCATATTCAAAATGAAGGGCACGTACAAGTTCCTGCTTCGTGATGCCACCTAGCGGTCAAAGACGCGATTCACACAACACAAGGTCGGTGCGTTCAAAACGGCGCAAGTGACCATTACATTTTATTCGGTACTACAAATGCAATAATCCGCACACTAAATAAAATGTTAATACATTAAAATTACTGACAAATTTACTTTCCACATTCATAGTCTGGAGCAGTCAACTACAAAATCATTCAGCTCCAGCAGTTAAGTGTGATGGTCAAAGCAGACATCTCACATTTGACTGGGGGAGTGAAAGGCGCTACATCGGGACCAGAACACAACATTTTTACTGCAGGATGACAGTTTGACACAAAACGTCTGAGAGCTTCGGTACACGTCATTTTAAAATAAACACATTCACAAAGCTGTCCAGCAGTATTAAAATGTAGTTGTTGCACTAAGACGCTGCTTGGAGGTACGTGACACTGACAGATTTAGATTTCCCCCCCAAAGTAACTGGCCTGTTGAAGCTTTTATTATTTTCCATAAAGGAACCAAGTGGTTTAATGTAAAGTAATAGTTTAAAAACAGATTAACCGTCACAGGATTGAACAATGCACCTTCCAAAGTACATAAAGACCAAACATGCCTTCCGAGTCAGCCGTATGGAAATAAAAAAAATCAATACATTATCAAATAAATGAAAATTATTTTGCTTAACAGCAGAGTAATGAAAAGTATGCACTGACAATTCCCATAAGCTTTTTTGTTATTTTTGTTTGTTTAATATAAATATGGAAGTACAGTTATATAGTTTTAAAAAATAAACCCTTTACTAAATGGGAATTTCTGTACACACGGTACCCTAGTAAGGTCTGTCACGCCGCTCCTGACGGTGTTCTGCCCTGTGAAAGATTAAAGATTCGTCTTCAGTTACAAGAGATTACAGTGGACAAGAAGTCAACGCTGCAAAAGCCAGGTGATATAACAAAACTGATTTACTATTGAAATCCCCACAGTACTTACTTCATGTCAATCATCTTGCCAGGGGGGCCCACTCCTCTCCTGCCTCCTCTGCCTCCCATCTGGTCCATCGGAGGCCCTCGAAAGCCACCCCTGTCCATGCCGCGACCGCCCCGGAATCCGCCCCCGCGCTCTCCCCCACGGCCGCCACGGAAGCCTCCTGGGCTGCCAAGACCGCCACGGTCCAGGCCCCGGCCCCCGCGCATTCCTGGACCCCCCCGACCCCTGTCACCACCTGAGAGAAAGAGGAGTTGTTACTAATTTGACTGAGAACTACCGGGATAAATTGTTGAAACATTAAACTCCTATACGCTTAAATAGCTACCTGACAACACTACAAACCTTTGTTTGTGATCTAACCTCTAATCAGAAAGTGTATCCACCTAACTGCACAACCACTATCGCTGCTAAGACCTAAACACAGTGTGAATCAGCATTATATTCCTGCAGACCAGTCACCTGAGGGACCAAACGGTGGGGGGCCAAAGCCCTCTGGTTTTGGGGCCTTGCACTGGTTACACTCCGTCCTCCAAGCAAAGTTCTGGTTCCCACAGCTTCTGCAAATGGCACACATGGTGTTTGTATAAGCAGCAATGTGTTGAGTGGTGCACGCCGCGGTGCTCCTAAGGATGGCACACTCACGGATTGGGGCACTGCCAGTCTCCGGCCCTTGGCTGCATGTTGGCGCCGGAGGGCCGGCCTTGGCCAGCTCCGCGGGGTCCTCCACGAGGCATGAAGGCTCCCTGCTCATTGCCCCCTCGGCCCATCATGCCTGCGGGCAGCACAGAAGGACTCAGTGCTTCGGAGCAGCAGGCGAGCCGACTCCAGTCTCCCAGAGCTATGAGCTTTGCGTACGTACCTCCGCGGCCCATCATCCCGCGGCCGTCCCGCATGGGCATCCCGCCACGCATGGGGGACATCATGGGCTTCCGACGGGCCATGGACACCTTCAACTTCTTACCCTGGAACTCCTTACCTGTGGGGGGGATGACACAGGACAGCAATATAGACTAAAGCAAACATATGGTTCACATGCTCCAAGTACTTAAATTAGTAACGTGCATAAGTTTAATTGATTTTACATTTTGTGCCATATTAATTAAATGTGCATTGATAAGCAGTGTAGGGATTGCCCTCCTGATGTGTAAGAGGGGCAGAGGCGGTGAGGACTTGCCATCAAACCATTCGACCGCAGCCTTGGCGCTGGGCGGCTCCTCGTATGACAGGGTAGCGTCTCCCTTGGGCTTCCCTGTGTCCTTGTCGGTGTAGATGTTGATGGCAGGCTGCCCCAAGCGCTTGTTAATCTGTGACAGGAGCAAGTCCACGTTATTCTGTCACATACTCAACTTATAAATACGTTTGCGATCAAACTGTAAAACAAAGGAGGATTCCTCTTCACGAGAGAACAGCATCGCAGAGAGACGTGGTCTGCCACGCACCCTGATGACTCCGCAGTGTTTGAAGAATTCAGCCAGGTCATCGATAGTCGCGTTTTCTGTGAGGCCAGTGATATAAATCGTACTGTTCTCAGAGTCATCCTGCTCGTCAGGGCGCCCTGCAAGCACACAAAAGTGGCAGATGTCAGCGAATGTGGCCACCTGGCCCAGTGCCCTGCAGAGACCAGTCACATGACGCTGCCCCCACTTACCCATGTCGCGCTCTGGCCTCATGTCCATTGGGCCTGCTGTCCATCGAGGGGGAGAGACAGAGGAGACTAGTCAGAGCCTGCCACCCAGGGCCCACTACCTAAACACGATGCTACTGCCCTCTTAAGATTCACCCAGGCACACATTCCTCAGCCAGCTCAGGCCATCTGGAAGAGAACCTGTTTTAAAATCCCCCACCATTTATACCAAGAAGCTAAATGTAACACTCATGAAAACTCACTCTTATAAAAAAAGACCCAATTAAAATGTGTGCCATAAAGAATTTCTTAAAAACCTCAAAAAACCCAAATACCAGGGGTTCAAAATAGGACTTTTTAAAAGTAGTAATTCATAACTAATACACATCCATTTTGGGGAAAAAACACTAAATGCACCCTTCTTAAGGGGGTATGTATAACTGTATAACTGCGTTCCAACATGACATGGTATACATTTCACTTTGATGTGACTCTGGTTTGACCTTTACACACGTAAATTACCCCTTTATCATCATTCTTCTCTGTAATATACCATTTCACTCGGGATCTTAGAAGAGAACCCCTTAGATTCTCATACCCAAAGTAATCGCCGGCACGCTTCCGTTATCTATGAAATACACATGTACACCAATGCAAAAAGTGTGAGCAACACTCATGTTAATCTAATGAATGCTCTTAGGTTTACTAGCCAGTTTAATGCTCATTAACTTACCACCAGGCTTAATGAAGCCACATCTGTCTCCAGCGATGCTGGGGAAATAAACGGAGATATGAAGGCGATTTCCATCTAAAGAGCCACTTCTGTACCTCACGCCCAGCAAGCTTTGGGACTGGGAGCACTGGGGTCCACACAGCTCTGACTAGCCCTTAACATCCCCATAATAACAGTTTTTTTTTTTAAACACAAAGTTTCTCTGAAACGTGTCTGGGGGGGCTTTCACACGTTTTCTGGCTGTACGTTTCTCTTTGCCACAACTGTGGTGGCTACACAGTAAGGGATTAGTCAATCTTTATTACCCATCCGTGTGTAAATGGGGGGGGGGCACCCCAGCATTTTGTACAGCAGAAGAAATCAAATTATTCCAGACGCACCTCCTCTCTGACCAGGTAGACCCAACTGGGTATAGCAGATATCACCACAAAAGAGTCTGAATGCCCAGAACCCCATTAACTTAATAAAACACTCTCTAATTCTTGGAAGAAATGCATCTGAAATAATCACTTACAAATCATGCTGACGCAGCCAGCGTATCAAAGAAAAATACACCAGTTACACTTTGATTTACAAAGATTTGCTCACATTACACAATTCTAAAGTACATAGGGTTCAGAACCTTGTTACAATTTGAATAAAAAAGGTACAAAAAAATACAATGTTTCAAAGAGACAGTTTCATACATTTCACACTTGAGACATTTCCCATTAATACTGTAGGCTCTGCTTTCTAAGTCTCCACTGTTCATTATGCTGCCGGCTGAGTACTGAGTACTGGTACTTTTAAAGTATTGCTGTGTTTACATGGCTCTCACTTTGTAACCTGTAGCATATAAATGCGACATGTTAAGGAAAGTTTGCAAAAAATAAGGTAAGTTTGAAAGACAATCACAAAACATTTGCAATTCAACTACATTTCAAAACCCACACTCAAAGCTCATACACGTGCTGTGATACAAGGTGAAAGCATGTCACCCGGACTCTGGCCGACCAGCTCCTTTCCATTGCTAAGTCCTGCACTGACACATGCTGCCACCTGGGGCTTTACCCATTTCTGCTACACACTTTTCCGAAATACCTAAGCAAGGCCACCTCCTAACTGGCTCCCTCTGGTGGTAGCCATGGTGAATATGTGCTAGAGGATGGTTTCCAGCCCAGTCCCCAACCTTCCCCTCAGTGAATTCACATTTTAATTCTACTCCACCTGAATACATTATTTTACTAGCTGAATAATTATCAAGCTCTTAATTAACCAGCTTAGGCATGTATCTGCCTGAAGAGAACAAAACAGCCTATTTCTCAGGGAAGCCCATGGACTGGGCTGAGAACCAGTAGTTGGGAGTAAAATCTTGATTTACCCAAGTACCAAATACTTATGTATTGATTTTTAAATTTCTAGTGACAGTGCTTTCACCATTTAAAAACCAGAAATGACATTTCCCTTGATAGAGGTGAACCCCATAAAAATGACAAAGTAGTCCTTCTAGTAATCGAAATATCTGGTAACTAGAACTGTGAACACGGAATCATTTATGCTCATGTTGAATAAAAGGTAAGGAAATTCATCTACCTAGAGGGGTCTCACCAAATTATTTTTTGTTCACCAAATATTGAGCATGGTACACGAGACACCTTTAATGCCGGATGCTACAGGAGGACTATGTATGCCACACGGGGACAGTAACTCTGGGCCCAAGTCAACTTACCGTTTAAAGGACCTGCAAAGCCATAAACCAAGCTGACTTCTCAACACTTAAAATGGACCAGCAGGTTCCACAGTAGTAACTTTAGTATATTCAAAGAAATAGACCTCCCCCCTCCCTTTGCCAGATGTACTCTAACCACCTTATCCTGTAGCATCCAGCATAATGGAAAGACCCAGAGCAAACATCCTCAGGAAGAATACAGGCAATATCTGCAATGTCAATCAGCCCCATGGCCACCAAAATGGCTGTGACTTTCATGGCTGGAATGGGGACGAATTGTTTAGTGGAGGTGGAGCGACTAAGTGTTTGTCAGTGGATGTTTGCACCAGCTCTTTGATCTCTGACACACTGACCTTCTTACCTTCGGCCGAACAGCAAAAGGGCTGGGAGAGCCACACCGTGGGGAGCCGCTTGGGAGCTTACAGGTGGTTATGAGGCTGAGAAAAGCCCAGGCCTCAAACCGAAGGGGGCTTATAGCACTAAGGGGCACCTCTCACTGGCACTGTGACACCAGCGATGTGGCCCCCAGCCCTGCCAGCTCTGACCACGACTCCTGCACGTGGGAGGAAGCAGGGCAGTGAGCGATGAGGGTCAGGAGGAGAACTTACCCCATGCCCCCGCGGCTCATCCCCCCGCGAACTCCACCGCCGGGCACCATGCCGCCTCTGTCGAAGGCCCCACGGCCACGGCCACGGCTCTCGCCCGGCCCTGGGAAGCCACCTGGCTCGCCCCCGGGGTAGCTGCTGCCCATGGGACTGGGGCGTTCCTGCCTGTAGTTACCTGCAGGGCATGCAGTAAAGCACACATTACATATAATCACAATTCATACAGATTAATTACACAATAAAGTACTACAGTGCAGTGACGGGAACAGACAGCCCCTCATGCCACTGTTAGCAGGGGTCAGGGCCACAGAGACAGACGGTGTTTGTCCGCTGTTTGCTCTAACGAAGAGCCACTCCTTCCGGCTTAATGGAAACTTTACCCTGGAGTAAATGATTTGTTTGCAGACGGAAAACGGCAAACAAAAGCTGGAGACACTGCAAAATGACACCACACAGCTAGCTATAATTAGCATTAACAGCACATTAAATGGAAGCACACCTGAAGATATTCTATTTATTATGATCTGTAATTTTATAAATAGCTAAGTGATCGTAATCCTTGACATCACCTGGATCAATCTCGTAAATTCCTCCGTTATTCTAGGAATTTCGACAGAGGCTCTGATATCAGGCTTCCTTAGCAATTCACACACATGCTGCATAAAACTGGACTGAGCTCACTTAAGTTTCTTCCAACTAGCTGCTCGTCGGCGACAGTGTCTGGCCTGGTAGAGTGACTGCCCAGGTCAAAGCAGGCGACACGGCAGAGGTGAGAATGAGGACTCACCGTACTGACTGGCTGGGTTGTAAGAGCTCTGCTGCCCATAGCTGCCGCCCTGCTGTCCGTATGGGCTGGCCGGGGGCGGCTGTCCGTAGGAGCTGGATGGTGGGGGGTAGCTGGAGGCCGTGGGCGGCTGAGCCTGCTGGGGAGGCTGCGGCTGCTGCTGCTGCTGCTGGTAGCCACCCTGGTGGCTGTAGCTACTCTGCTGGCTGTATCCGGCCGGCTGGCCCTGGTAGCCTCCCTGTTGCTGGCTTTGCTGGCCGTAGCTGCTGGGCTGGGAGTAGGAGTTCTGCTCGTAGCTGGTGGGCTGGCCGCCGGCGGTGCTGCCTCCTCCATAGCTGCGGCAACAGGAGATGAGGAGGGGCTTTGGTTACAAAGGAGTGGGACCGGGTGCAAGAGGGAAGAAAAGGTGCATGCTTCTCCCACCTTCAGCTGTTCATCAACCTGCTTGGGAAAAGATTCTTCATCTTTGAATTATTAGACGAAAAGGAAGAAAAATAAAAAATAAAAAACAGGCAGGCCTGAGATGTCAGGACCTATAATCCCACGATTATAAAAAGAACTGAATTAAAAGGAATGAGTCTTTTCTAAAGGGGCATTTCCCTACGAGATGAACTCAGGTACTGTGTCAAAGTGAAATCCAGCCCAGAATCTAAAGGACACTTGGAGAAGCCCAATTGAGTGGACAGCAGAGAAACAGTGAAAATTAAGATGCTGTCAGGCTCTCTTACCTGGGACGACCCTAGAGGGGGGGACAGTACATGGGGGAGTAATTACCTGGAGCTGGGGTAGGAAGGCTGGGGAGTGCCTGACTGCAGAGGGTAGGAGCCGGGCGCCTGGGAGTATGCGTAATTACTGTGCCCGTAGCCCTGGCTGTAGGCGGAGGGGTTAGCCTGGGCCTGGGGAAGCTCCGGGGCCTTGCTCACTTCCTGCGCTCTAAAGGGTTAATCGCAGTCAGGTTACAGGCTCCGCGCAGGAGGTTGAAACTAAAAACACGCAAGTTTAGAAGAAGCAAAATTATGCCGACTAGCTCCCCCCAAAACGAAAAATTCACCTGAGCCAAATTAAAACTGGCACAGATGAGCCTATTGAGCGGGACTAGTCCTTGGTACTGGCACAGACTGGTTAGCTGGCACTGCTGCCACTTTGAGGGTCACGTGATGCCCAGAAAGCTGGGCTAGGTGTGGGCTAGGGTGATTACCTTGGGGGAGCGGCAGAGGTGGCCTGCTGGCCGTAACCCGCGTAGGCAGACTGGGCCCCATAGCCCTGCTGTGCCCCATAGGATGTCTGGGAGGTGGGGGTGGTGGGGGGGGCATTGTCATAGCTGTTGGCTCCATAGCCTTGGCTGGGCTGGCTGTAGCCCTGGGCACTGGCAGCAGGGGTAGAGGTGTATCCAGCTGAGAAGATAAACCACAAGATCAGGTATCAGCGGGTGGGTAAAAGCCTTAGATCACACAGTTCAAAGACAAGACACCATAACTCTTAAAGGTGTTAGACAACCTCAGTCTTAGCATGTCTTACAGTCCTGAAATCCAGGGGAAAACATAGATTAAAATTTTTAATCGACAAGTTGAAGGAGTGGGTACGGTCACACCTCCACACACAAAGTCATGTTGAAAGCCTTTACTGTCCTCTTTAAAGAACAAGAGGACAGATGGCACAAAGTATGAGAGATACAAAAACACCACGTCCTCTACAGAGGACAAAAATGAAATGCATGCAGGATCATGCATGTAATATGGCTGTGTGGTAATACAGCTTTTTTCCTTTATTAAACTTTAAGAATTTTTGCAGCATTTCAAAGCCTGGTATATTTTCATTCACTGAAATCAGTTTTTGGGTAAATATTAAATGCAATTAATAAATATTTGCATTTTAAAGTGCAAGCTTTGAGCCCACGGAGAAGGATTTAATGCGAAGTGCCCACATTTGCACACAAACCAAACAGCTGGCCTGATATTTAGTATGTTTAATGCGGCGATTAAAAATAAGGAACCGTCAAGGTAAATGTCATTAAGTCAGTAATATCAGCTACACAGCTTCAAAATTCAGATACATTTCTCTGCATGCAAACCCATCTGAAGGTGTCATTTTGTCACAAATGTGCTGAAATGGAACAAGCTGCATGCAAACGACACTCTGCCCAAACCTGCAGTCGTCCCTTCTCCACAGGGAAGGCAGCAATAAAGAAGCAATGAGTAACATTAACACCAAATTGATTAATCAAAGCCCAAAGAACACTAAACAGCTACCACTCAGTCTGCTGCTCATACATTATTGGGTGTCATAATTGCTACCAATGGAAATCTAAGCTTGAACCAATCACTTAGCTAGATCGGTGTTGGGTGTTCAATGGGTGGTTATGGGTCATGTCACTCACCAGAAGGAGGGTGCCCATAGGATGAGCCATAAGTAGGTTGGGCGTAGCCCCCAGTGGAAGGTGCGCTCTGTGTGTAAGCAGATTCAGCTGGCTGCCCATAAGAGCTGTACCCCTGCTGGCCATATGACTGCTGTCAACAAAAAATCATAAGAAAATGTCTCCAGCGAACTGCAATCAGGCATCACCATTCCCACTCCCTGCAAGGCAATGAGTAAACTGCAGAGTGCATTTTCAGTGGGAACCAGGGACTACCTTAAAAAGTCTCAAACTGATAGTACTTGTCAGGAGCACAACTCGATAAGCTGCTCAAGGATAACCTGGAAATCATGGGCACAGGAAAAGCTCTCGAAATAGACCTTAACTATCCATTTCTGGACAGAGCCAGCATATAAGGTCATTATGTCCTTTCACAATGCTGCCTGGGGCTGAGAGGAGACCCCCACCTGGGTACTTTGTCCATAGGCCTGCGAGGCTTGTCCGCCATAAGATCCATACCTACAACAGGAAAAATGTCACTTTATACAGTCAATTCATTTCACACCTGACATGGAAGCAACATGACCATTACAGGTGACAGCACATGGCTGAACTCACTGAAAAGCAGAGGAGAGGAGAAGCATAAGAAAATTCAACAGTGGTCACTTACCCCTGCTGGGCAGATCCCTGGTTGTAGGTACTATAATCTACAAAGCAAAAATAACAGTGGTATTAAATTTAAGAGCAATATTTTAAAAAATCTCCCTAGTTACCAGGGTAATTATACTGTTAACTGCAGGAAACATTCATTAAGAGAAGCACTGATGCAGCGCAGGTTCACGGTGAGCCTGGAGCACATGACATAAGGGAGGGTGCAACTAGTGAGGGATGCCAGTCCATGGTACGGCACACACACTGACACACAAATGAACAATGCCAATTTACCCTATGCTCCATGACAAAACAAAAAACTGCAGAAAGCGCTTAAGTTGCAAAACAGCTAATTATCAACCAATATGGGGAAAAAAATAATTCACTTGCTGTAAAAGCATAAAGCCATAAATTTAAAAAATCTGCAGCTTTGTGTCTTAGAAGAATGTAACATCCACACTGCAAACAACTTGCTTTGGGCGAAACCACAAAGGCCTCAATATCTCAGAATTTGCCATCTCAGTATTTTATATCCTGGTAGGATAAATATAAATATTCAAAAATAATTTGAAAGTTGCAGTTATAAATAGTAGAAATTGCACACATTTAGATCTTCAACAATGATGAAAGTGCAATAGTGTATGGCACACAACCATTTATGTGGCATTATGAACAGCACATCTTCTGTTTATGTTACATCTTATGTTCAGTACTGCCTGTATTGCTAAACAATCATCTCAAATGAGTATTATTAAATACAGTGGTACCTCAGTACTCAAACTCATTAGATCTCGAATTTCTTTAAAGTTGAACTAACCAGTTTGAAAAAAATTACCTAGAACTCGATCTGAATCTCAGAAGTCAAACTGTGAACGCCAACCTAGGATAACTTGCACGCGCAGGGAAATGAGTCATGCGGCACGTCTCTCAGCGGAAACAAAGGGTAACGCTTCAGTCTCAGCCTCGCATTCACTGTGATGGCATCGTTTGTTGGTGATAGTGCTCTTTTAAATTGAAAATATCAGGTAATACATTATACTTTATATCATTTTGGTAGCCATTGCTCATCATAGTTACACAAAAGTTGTACAAATGTTCCAGCCTAAAAGACTGCGATTTACGAACAAATTAACAAATACAGAGTAATAATAAAAATAAACAATGGACCATATGGCAGTCTAGTGTTGGGGCATGGCTTGGGGCAGTGTTGGGGTACATTCTTTATCAGTTGGAAGCTGTTAAGAAAAAAGGTTGCGCACGGCATACAGTGTTGGCACAGTGTTTGCGAGAAATCGTGAAAATGTGTTTAGTATATGCTCTTCTTGTTTTATCCTGTTTTGTATTTAAATGCTTAAAAAAAGAAAAAAAAAACATTTAGGTTTAATTTTTTGGGGCTGGGAACCAATGAAGTTTCCATTATTTCTTATGGGGAAAATTTGATCAGAATTCAAACTTTTTAAGATTCGAACCCAAGTTCTGAACGAATTAAATTCGAGTTCTGGGGCACCACCAAACAGTACTGTATAATACTCATGTAGGAGCCACTATACTAAACTGAGAGGAGGATTACCTGTAATATCAATTATTTAAAATGAACATGCCACACATCACTAGATCAGTCATCTGCATGCACTGCATTGACAAGATGCAGAGCAGGAAAAACAGTTAATTGAAAATTGAAGCTAACTTGTATTTAGACAGATGTTGCAGAGCCCAAAAGGCTGGACAACAGATGTTTTACATTAGCAATCTATAGTAGCATTGCTGTTAGGCTGTCCCGTTAATGTATGTCACTACACCAGCTAGCTGTTTGTGCAGAAATTATCAATTTAATTTTAAAAGGAAGAAGCACGAATAATCTTTAAAATGTCTGTTTAGCATATCATTCCAAAAACGACAATTAGTGAGTTCCTAATGAAAAAAAGCCAAAAGAATCCTGCAACTGGAAACATGTCCTGGGATTAAGGGGATTTACCCTCCTGGTTTTTTAATACCCATAAAGGCATGTCATCCTTATCACCTAAGATGCCTGATAGTGAAAACAAGATTGCGACAAGATTTGTTAATACACGATTTATCAGAGATGCGTTTCTAATACATCTATTTACCTTAAAATTACATTATTTTTTACATATTCAGTTGGTTACGTTGCAAAAGATTAACGAGTCATGTTTAAAAAAAACGCTGTTTGACCCAGAGGACCAGCTGCAAAACAAAGCTAGACTAAACTAAATTCCTTTTCCAAACGTATGTCTAGCTTCACCACATTTTAAAACATATGTCGTTAATTCTCATAACAGCACTAAATCATGTCAGAAGAACGTTTGGAACATACTGAACGTTAACGCGACGCGCCGAAAGACTGGCATTAAAAATGATGTTACAACAATGGCATAAATATGCAACATCCGACCAATGGCCCTTAACATAAAAATACGCATATAATATGCTACATCCTTTGGTATTATCGAAAAAGATTCTCGTATCCACGAAGAGACATCTACTGGACAACACTAATAATTAAAAAAATAATCACAATTAAATTATAGACCGTTTTTGGTCATCGAGTAAACATCTTCCGTAAAACCTGTTAGCCCGAACGCGCCCGAAACGCGGGGCCGTTAACTGTACCAACCGCGTAGGCTTTTCGGTTTTTCACCATACCGCTCATTATAGAGATTAATTCAGCAGAAATACAGCTTCGATAGATGAATTCACGTTAAACAACGATAACGGATTTGTACACCCTGGGGCGTGCTGAATTTGAATAGCCACACAACCTTTATCTTACGTAAGTTTGCTAACCGACTAGCAACAGCGGATACATCGCGAGAAAACTATAAACTTGTAGATAACATACAAATAAATACTCCGAAATTCAAATTATAATTTTTATTACTATTATTGTTGGGACGTGGCGCCAATTATACATATTTATTAAGGAAAAGCGTAGAAAATAAGCCGACACCGGCGCCGGTAAGATGCAGCTTTTCCCACTCTTTGAAAAAAATCTCGGTTACAGACGCATTCATCTTCGCGTTAGCCATAACTTATACAAACGGGACGCGAAATAATTAATATCCACAAGAAGCATAACTATCCCGCTTGAACACAATAAAATCAGTATCAGTCTCAACAATAAAGTAAAGATGGCTTACCAGCGGTCGACGCCATTTCGTGATGCCTCAGTATGACTGCAAAAGCGCATGCGTCGAATTGGACCGCAGGCCCCTACCAACATTTCTCTCAGGGGTGAACATCGGTGTTGTGTCTTTATATTTGTAAATCATTTTGGAATTTAATGAGCAAATAAATAATATACAAAAGTAAGAAAACCGAATCTTCTTGTACAATTCTTGATCCATGCCCACAGAGTCGTTTAGGTGAAAATTGGTTTAAAAAAATGAAATATTCCATGGTGACGAAAATTTGCAGATAGGGACCGTCGTTATATCTCACAACATAAGTGGAACGTTACAGCAATTAATTAAAAAAATAACGTTCCATTATCATCAGGGTGTCATAGTTTTTGAAGTTTACAATGTGTAAATGGTAAAGTACTGCCTTCTTCTGCTGAACGTTGCGTTGCGACGGTATCCTATTACCTCTGATCAGTTGACGTTTTTGTACAAAGAAAAAACCTTTTGCTTCTTTTAGAGACAATGCCTTGGTTGCGAACTACACGATGCTTCAATTTTTGACATACGCGGTTGACTTACTATCACGCAGTTCACAAACTTCTTACTGCTTTCTGAGCTTTATAGCATGTTTGACATATACGTTTATCTTATACTCCTTATTTTGCTAAAGGCCGCTATGAAATATCAAACAAGAATGGTTGCTGACGTGGTCTACCATTAGCTGCCCAACACAACCGCAGCATATGTATCTTTACATAGCGAACGGGTAGAGTTGTTATCTTGTGAGTTGTATTAGTTAATAGATAATGAGTCATTATCTGTACACGTATGATGCTTAAGCCATGGGAATTCGTGTCTTCCATTTTTGGGTCGCGTCGCCCAGGGTTTCCACTGGGGACTGCGGTTTTGCTAGCTTTGATCCTGTCGGCGTGGTTGGGGGCCAACCGAAGCAGCCTATCGATCGCTCCAGGCACATCTTTCCCAGGACTGCAAGGTGAACACTATATTCCTGCTACAAAATAAAAGGATCTCACGTGAGACCAGACTACGACGCTGACGTGTTTCGACCCTCTTCTTTTCAGTGTATCGTTTTTTACTGTACGCCTTCAGCCATGAGGAACTGCCCTCGCTGCTGTATAGCGCCGCCCTGCTGGTGTCGCTCGGGCGCATCCAGGAGCAGCGGTGGGGGACCGTGGCTTTCCTGGGCTTATCTATCCTGTCAGCTTCTTTGCCGGCGCTACTCTACGCCTGTCTTATGTGGGTGGCCGGCACACAGAGCAGCCGGATCTGCGGTTATTCTGCCGCTCACATGGCAATGTTCACGGCGCAATGTTGCTGCACGAAGCAGAGACGCCTCCCTCGCTGGGTGTCCGCCTGGTTGCTTCCGTTGATGCTTTTGCTCATAAACCTAACACTGTTGCCGTCTTCACCACTTCTGCTCCATGTTTGCGCCATATTAATTGGTTTTTTCTGTATCCTTTTCAGTTCACCTCAAAGAATCCAAATCCTGCGTAATTTAAAGAGTACTTTGAAATTACGACTGTCATACACTGCTTGATATAGAGTTACTTCACTTCATTATATACTGTACAGTTATAAATATGGCATTTTTTTACTCCCATCTTTTGGAGAAAAACAAAACCCTAATCAGTATTTCATGCCAATCAAAGACTTAATAACCGGAGTGAATCAAGTATGGGGGGTAGGGGCTCAAGATAGTGTCTGTAGTACTGCTCTATAATACAAAGTGTTGTGCTTAGCTAGTTACCCCCAGACAGCCCAGCTTTGATCAGATGGCTGCAGAAAGGGGAGACGCTTGCATGCTGGGGCTTCCTGCCAACGGGGGCCTTTGTGGCTGTGTTCTCCAGAGATTGGCTCCCCACCCACAGCACTGAACAGAGGTATAAGCAGTGTACAACCTGGGTGAAACGAAAGCTCTGCAGTGAACTAATGAGCTAAAGGCTTGACCAGAGTGAGGTATTAAATAAGTCCTAGTTACTCTTACAACCCAAGTGAATAATGTGTAATATAAAAATAGCAGGTTTTTAATCCAGTTGTGCAAATTGGAAAAGTAGTTGTTGAATTGATGGATGAATGGATATTTAAGCCTGCCTGCTTTATACTTCAGATCTGTGCCACTCCCTGAATCTTACCAGCCTACGGGGCAGGCAGATCAGTGGGTGGGACTTCCATCCATACCATCTGTGCCTGATTGGTTGGGGGAGACGGTGGCCACGCCTGCACTAGAGGCTCAGCTATTGGATGATGAGATACTGAGAGTGGGAATATTGGCCTCGCTCCAGGACACCCCAGAAAGGCTGGGGGACAAAGTGGAGGTCCCTAAATCTTCTGTATCATCACTGCGGTGAGTTTTTGCATCCATTTATGTAACTTTGGATTTGTCCGTTTTTTATACTAGTTATTTTATAGACATGATTTTTTCCCTACAGCATAAATTAGCCTTACTCACTGTTACACACTTGTTGAAGGGCTGTTCTTACCACCCAGGCTACAGCAGCTTGAAAGAATGGGCTTTCCCACAGAGAAGGCAGTTGTGGCTCTGGCAGCCACGGGGCAGCTAGATGGCGCCATTTCCCTGCTAATCAATGACAGTGTCGGGGAAGAGGCCGTGGTGACATCCCAAGGGAGACGGCCGACCTCACCATGGAGCAGCTGAGCAGGACCTCATCCACTAGGGTCAAAAGCACCAGCATGTGTGTGTGGGGAAGAGTAAATGAGAAAAATACTGAGACAGAACAAAAGCCATGGAAACTCTGCAGTCTCCATTAAGCCTGTTGAAGATGGTACTATTTTCCAGCGTGTTATTCTCTGAAACATTCTCTGTGTCATTGACAATGCATGCGCATACATGTGTGGATGTAATTATTTTTGCAGATCTTTATAAATGTCAATAAAATTGATTTGTAGATATAGGACTGGATTTTTAAAGAAATTCTACTATGGGTTTGTGTTTCACAGCTTAGTATTTAGGAAATACAGTTGGCATACAGCGTTTCAGTGGGTAGCATGAAGCCTCAGTCCTCCAGAGATGAGGGTTTGAATCTCGTGTGTGGACTCTACATGAATCTGCACTGGTAGAACAGTTAGAGAAGATGGCAGTATTTTTTGCCATTCCCAGCAATATTATTGGTGTTGCATGTGCAGCAGGTTCAGTATTCAGCAAGGCTGGATCACAGCTCAATGATTTCAGTGTTAGTGAATTAACTATGATCCATTAATCCTTCAGTTTTTCATATATCATCAGTTACCCACTTTGCGTGCTGGTTTTTGGACCAACTGAGCTCAATTAGGCCTTCAGAAAGCTTGAAAAATATTATATAGTTTCAATGCAGTTTGTTAGCTGAGGAAATGAAAGTCTTGGTGTTTAAAAAAATACACAAAACAACAGTTCTTTATTTACCAAGGATCTGGGAGACTGCACAACAACATACAATTTTAAATGAGTCAATGACGATAAATATGTGAATTTTTTTTTTTTTTTTTTTTACATAAATCGGCTTGGTAGACAATATTCGACAGCAGCTATGGGATTAAATAATTCACCTGACAATACTGCGTAAGTGATAGAGCAAACAGTCAAAGAGGCCCTACTGATGGAGGGTAATTCATCTAAGATATGACAGTAATATGGTACAAAAGATACACCAAAGAAGATATTCAAGTTACTTTCAGATTTTTTTTTTTAACTTGTCCTACATATGCATTGGTGTGTTTGTGGTGAATGTGGACACAGGTGTGTTTGAAGGGCATTCAGGTGGGTCTACCACCCTGTTCACTGGGTGGCTTTCGGGGGTGTGGGAGGTAAGGTTGTCCTGTTGTCCTGTGTGTGTGTGTGTGTGTGTGTGTGTGTGTGGCAGATGGACTGCAGGCAGCGTAATGCACCCCCTCCCCACAGCCTGCTATTCTCTGTCCTCCATTTACACAAAGGTGTGAATGATTTCAGGCCCAAGCAGACCAGCCTCTTACAGGTGGTGTAACACTAGCATCCCTGTGCTAAAAGCTGGACCCCCTCACCCTGGGAGGGCAGATTTTCCCTCTCTAGTGCATAACAAAATGATGGAGAAGACGGTAGCAATAATACAAATAAAAGAAGAGGTCTTGTGTGTTTATTTCCTGTAGACTCCTTGTAATGGCTAAGGGTCCCCACAGGATGGCGCCATGCCATTTCTAGCTCTCTGCCACCACAGAGCCTGTTTTCTGTCCCCCTTTACCTTAGGATTCTTGATATTAGGAAAGCACCTTTAAAACACAGTTTTCTCACGTTCAGATTTTTCTTTCAGTCTCCCCTTGTTGCTGCTCCAGACAGTCCGGAGGGCAGGTTCCGCAGTTTATCCGGACGACAAGGCGTTTATAGCATGTGTGTGATATTCGAGGGAGGGGGGCGTGTTCCCTGAGGTGCCCACTGCTCACGTGGTTGGTGGGGTGGGAGCTGTTGGGGTCTGTGTCAGTGGTTGGGGTTGGGGGAAGAAGGCTGAGGCAGGATCAGTTTTGGGGAGACAGCACCCTTCTGGGATTGGCTGTGGGCGTGTTCCCGGTGGCCCCCCACTGAGGCTATTTCCCACGCTTCTCGGTGTCCCGGGAAAGCAGAGGAGGGACAACGGCCCGGAATGGACGGGCCCCCGCCCGCTTGTCCCGGTAAAACCCGGGGGAGGAGGTGCTGAAGGGACCATCTCCTGAGGTCAGGTCGGGTTCTGTTGAGAAGATAATAGGTGGGTTACAGCTGGACCAAAACCAGGGAGCAAGTGAATAACATGGGACTCAAACACAAAAACTCCCACTCTCTGCTGCCAGCGAGGGCTTCCCTGCTAGAATGAAACATCCGCAGCTCTCTGCCAGCATATCCGCCATTCTGAATTGCAGCCAAAACCCGAGGAGGCTTCATGCCTCATAAAAACACACAGGCCTTCCTAGGCCAGCATGTCAGCAACTTGCTGCGTCATGTTTTGTTCAGTGGTTTTGCAACGCTGGTGTCAGATAATCAGAGCACAGGCAGTGGGCACTCTTCCTGTGATGTGGCCCAAAATGGAATTGCGCACGGGCAACCTTCTGGATTGCCCAAACCGTGTCATGGGGTGGGTTGGAACAGGCGACCTGGACTTGAGAGGAGAACGGTTACCTGGCCAGATGATGGCTTCCAGCAGAGTCACCCTGCGAGCCAGAAGCTCCAGGTCAGCCTGCATGTCACGGAACATCTGCAAACTAACGGCCTATCGGAGATCAAGAACGGTGACAAGGGAGGGTATGGGGGAGGAGCCAAAGTGCCGTGGTCCTGGGGCCGCCCGGTGATGTCCTTCCATCCTCCCCGGCCCTTTAACAATGTTGGCATGACCTAGGGGAAAACCCACCCCGCCTGACCACTGCCTTAGCCTAAGTGCTGCCCGCCCCCCCCTACTCACCATGAATACCGATCATAGTCTCGAGGATTAAAACCCTCTCGGCTAAGATCTTCAGCGCCTCTCGGATTTGGTGTATCCCGTCCCCCTGTGAAGATAGATACGGCCGTCAAGGTATGGGGCACAGCCAATCAAGCGCATTCTCTCTCTGCACTAGCTGTTAGGAGGTTAAAAAAGGCCAGCCCTCCCACCCCCTCCCTCCCGCCATTCTCAGACTAGCCATGCTGAAGGACAAGGCCAGACACACACCATGCACATGGCAGAGCACCCGAGACCCGGGCGTGACAGAGCCGGAAGTGGTCGACATTAGACTCAGTCACACTGTCCTCATTCCGTCTCAAAAGCAGTCTCACGCCAAAGGGTTAAAGGGAGCGACAGAATGGAAAAACACAGCCTCAGTCAGGTAAGAGATTCAACAAGGGAGGAAATATTTCATAGTTGCTCTGGAAAGCTTGTTTTTAAAAATGACTTAAATTTTTCTTGTTGATCTTCCATTTACAGCAAGATCAGATAATATAATTACTTGTTAATCTGACAGTTTTATCCAAAACAACTCAACAGTTTTTACTCAATAAAGTCTTAAATATAATAATAATAGTAATAATAATAATAATAATAATAAATACATTTAGGGCAATCGACCTTGTTAGATTTTATGAGGGGAAGGAATCCAATTTCGCAGGAGATAAAACTCTGAATTTTAGTAACCTGCTAGGTATTATGGGTTTAAACCCATAATTTTGTTATGTGCTTATATGGTAGACTAGTTCTCTCCCCTAATATTTCTAATATTTTTTTATTTTGTGAAATATCCCCCTGAGTCAATGGTCCATCACAATGTAGCAGTAGGATTTGTGGAGCATTCAGATGGACATCAGGCAAGCTCTGTGGCTGCAGGGTTTAGCGGTGACGCTGCAGCAGCTGTGACTGGTGTTCATGACTCTGGGGAAGCAAATTTCACTGACCAATGGCTACAGTTCATTTATAGTTAGAGAAGCAATGATGACTCAGCTATCATCCACAATTGCTGACCTTCCAAGTAAACTTAAAAATGACAAATCCAGAATTTGAAGAGAAGACCACTTCAGTCTGGAGCCATTGTTTAAAAGCATGGAGCAGGAGTTCAGAGACAGTAGGAGTGTGGCAAAGAAAGATATGGTGTGATGTGAAAAGAGGGGTGAGATAGGGCCAGTAACAGAGTCAACAACACAAGTGTCATAAAGTCACTAAAACTCCAAGTTTTAGTGATAACCCTGATTCTGGTACTTGTGTTGTTTGTCTCTGTTTTGGATTGATGTGGTTGAAATTACTCTGTGAGGTGTGATGAGTTGTGATTGGACAGTGAGCAAAGATCCATGCAGCCGTGCATTGTGGGACACTGGAGGATAGCTGTATCCATTCACAAATTCCATCCCAGCTCAGATCTCAAAACAATTGTCCCCAAACTATGGAAATACAGAACATTTGGCATATATGATCCACACCAGTCATTACTGGGTAAAGGATCAGTGAGATGGACCATTATAATATCTGTAAAAGTAGCATTTGAGTCTAGCAGATGGTCCCAACTTTTTCCAGTTTGGGGCATCGATACTGAAGCGTCTAATGTACAGTATAAATTTACTGTAAGATTAATTTTCCTTCATTAAATGTCACGCTGCTGATTGTGTGTGTGTGTGTGTGTGTGTGTGTGTATGAGTAATTTAATGTCAGGTTGCTTGTGTGGGATACACTAATGATATCACTCCAATTCTGTACCACTAATAGTGTTTTATGACGGTGTAAGGTTGCTGGGAAACATGATATCAGCACATATATGCCAAGTGCAGAGGTTTGTGACATGACTGAATGGTAGCCATTGAGACAGTTGCTTGCAGGGGGAGCCAGACAGCTTTTAGGGTCAGACAGGACAGTGTTTTCTTTTCTGTTTTTTTCTAAACGGGCGCCCCGAGGACCAACAATGACAAAAAATGCATCAACAGAGATCAAAAGAGCATTCAACACCATTTGTAGGAAAACTAAATTGCACATGGAATCATTAAGACTGCACATTCAAGCAAGCATGAAGCGATGTACACCGGCATGAAAATGTCACATGGAATGTGGATGGGAATACATTTCAAACATGTACACAAGGAATATTTAACTTGATCTACTGTCTGTTTGGATCTAATTGCCATGCCATTCCGCTCAGTAACCTTATATTGTCAATAACAGAACAAGCACAATTTGCTGAGTCTGGAGTCAATGTTTTAACCCAATATATAGAAAAAAATGTAAATAGACACTTTAAAAGCCAAGAATCTTTTCAATATAACATCCCATTTTGTAAAAGTCACTGACGTATCATTGTGGCAAAGAAACACAAGATAAAAATGCATATTCATCACTTAAAATGTCAATTCACACTGTTAATATTTTAGAGGGAATCGGAGTGATAAAATGCTTGTAGTATTTCATTCGCTGGCAAGCCTGTACGTGGCTGACTGGGCAGATACCCTCTAGCGGGGTGACAGAGCAGCCGGCTCTGCCTATCCTTACCGGCAGGCCCTTCTCTCCAGGTTCTCCTTTGGGTCCAGGTTCACCCTACAAGCAGCACACAGTGAGTGAGATGCAGCAGTTACTGAGGAACATGTCACTGGTTTATCAATGAGACACCACAGTGCTGGGCAGTCTTAAGACTGGCTGGGCAGTCTTGACCCTGCTTGGCTCCAATAAACTAATAATGCTCTCATCTCTGTGATAGTAACAGTGGTATAGATTATGTAGTAATCTAAGTATGTAAGCATCAACCAAATGTAAATATACAAATGAACAAAGGTTACATACAATCCCAAAGAATGAACCTACAGTTTAATAATTGGAGATTAATACATATCATATCAGGGTACTTGGCTGCCCATATATCCCTGAATAACTTCAATCAGGGCTGTCACCTGTTACAGAATGTATTTATAAAGCAAGACAGAAATGTAACAGGATGGACTTATTCAACAATTTATTTATGATGAGCCATTCGCTTTATGCACTAAAAACTTGACTCCAGAGCTGTACTTTGAGGCCAGAACCTCCGAGACGTCACACATACGGAGGAGAGGAATATCTTACCACTTCTCCTTTAAGTCCCCTGTCCCCCTGTTGTCCCATGGGCCCCTGGAATAAGACCAGGTTTAATGTGCATTACACATTCCTGGATTAGGACAAAATGCTGTTTGCTATGAGTACAGGATACCTACCCTCTCTCCTCGATCGCCCTTAGGCCCCACGGGCCCCAGTGGTCCTGGGGATCCCGGCCTCCCCTGGGAGGAGAGGTATAAAAACATGGATATAGGGCTGGGTTATGGACCCGGTTATGGCTGCCTTTGGTAACTCAACCCCTTTCTGCGTAAACAGGAAGCCATCAAGATATAATAACAATACGGTAATCCTGATACCAGCTAAGTTTATATTTCTATGGCGGGGATTTTATGATTAGCTTCCAATGGCTACACATGTTCGATTAAAGGCTGCTGTTAGAGTATCTGATGACAGCTGTGTGGCAGGAGGTGCTCTTTCTCCGAGGCTCTACTCACATTCTGCCCTGGAGGGCCAAGAGGTCCAGCAGGACCCTCAGGACCAGGTGGACCTAGAGGACGTGACAGCAGCTCAACTCAAACTGTCAGACAGGCTTGACCAATGACATCTATTTAGAGACTTAATATGGTTCCTGTTTGCTACCTGTCATGATCTTTGACCATCTCAATAAAACCAAAAAGTGAAACAAACTTCAAGCTGGGAGGGAGATCAAAATCTGAGGGTGAACTGACCCACAGGCCCGGGGCGTCCAGGGGGACCTTCAGGTCCTGGTACCGGCGGCCTGTCTGAATCCAGGAAGGAGTTTGAGAAGATTGAGTCCTGGTGTTGGCCTGGGAAAAGAGTCACAAGCCTATAAACCTCTGATATCCTATATCCTAATGCCTGCCCTAAATCTGCCCGTGTCACAGTCCCCCAGTGTAAATATTTTGTAATGTCTGCATGGTCCCACACCACTCAGCATATTTGTCCCATTTCAGCACAATCCAGAAAATTAGTTTTCAATTATCGTGTCAGAAGAGGCTTCAAAATCCACAATGCTGGGATTCTTGTGTGCTGTAACCACATCCTGATTTAACACAATGGAAGTCAATAAAATTGAAGACGAGCTAAACAGTGATTGACACTCCCTGTCATTTATAGATTTTTCTTTGCACAACCAGCAATTTATGTTTGTGTTTGGAATTACATATTCTGACAACAGCCCACTGGGAATCTGCCATGCACATGGGGGGCAGTTTTCAATGTTTCCTCACCACCGGCCTCAAGGAACGGCAACATGACAGAGATGGAAAGCAGGGCTGGACTAGCATTAAAAATCGGTCCTAAACTTTGGGGTCTCCTGATATATTTCCCCTTAGAAAAATGCCCAGTACTGTATTCCAGAAGGGCAATAAAGCCAAATATTGCCCCAGCCAGGGACCAGGCAGTCTTCTTTTGTAGGCAGGACGCAGTGCCTTCTCCAGGGCAGTCATGCTCCAGTATTCACCTGCAGGAGCCACAATACAAAGCTTGCCCTTCCTCTGCTATCTTGACTTCTTCCAGGGGCGGACTAGTCATTGGGCAATTCGGATGGTTTTGAGAGGGTCGGTCTTTCTTCCTCAACCACAGAATTATACAGCTTACATTCCAAGCCAACGAGTGATCAAAAAGCTGTAAAATATCCCAAGCCCCCCCAGTCAGCGGCAAATTCCCAGCCTGCTTTTACCAGTCCGTCCCTGGGTTCTTCCCGACGTTCAACGTCCCCACAAGGGAAGCCTGTCCCGCCCCTTGATGGAGGCATTGGTTGCCATCTGTATCCCACTGATGCTTCTTGAGGAAACCATGGTAACCACCAGTCTGTGTAGTGCTGATCACTCCTTGCTGGCGCATGCCCTATTGCTAAAGAGCCACCACATCACAATTTCATAAGAAACACAGAATTCCTTTGTGTTTGATGGAAACAAGTAAAACACTCAGTTCTTGTTCACGAAACACAAACTCACATGTCTACTTCTTTCCATTCACGTGTAAAAGTTATGTGATGGTTCACCTCATATTTACGTAGACTTAAGATCTCGCAGCGTTAATATTTTTATAGTTACACTAATAGAACTTCACCACCAGATGTCAGTGTTGTCAAATATATGTCCGCGCTGCCTTGCAACTGCTGTCCTCCAAACTAAAAACTGCAGACTTAAAACTTCAAAATTGTGATATATGCACCAACAACGAAAAAGTTACGTTACAATGAATGAGATTATAACTATTACTGTCATCAAAGATTTTTCTTTGGCTCTCTCCTCACATTCTTGAGTAAAAGAAACGGAATGTTTTGAGGTATTAATGCAAAACAGAACTGACTATATGGTTGCCTGCAGTTCCATCATCCTTATGTTTATATACAGCAGCTATGCTTAGCGCTGCAAGAAAGAGAGAGCGAGAGTGCCACAGAAGACTAAAGAGAAATGTTTACGTCTGCCCTGTTTAATCCTATCTGTGCTCTGGCAGAATCATGCCTTGCCCGTTAAGGGATTCGAATTAGAATTTGACTGAGGATGAATGGGGGATGCAAATTGTTTTTCTGGTTGTGTGGAGTTGAGCTGACAGGGAGTTCTGTGTCGAAGATGATATTATGGTGATGAAGAGTCTCGGTGGAAAGTGGCTGGGAGATCAGACTTATGGACAGAAGACTGTCCTGTAAATGTCAGCACATGCACCGCTATCAATAGCCATGTGGGGACAATCATATTTAAATACTCTCTCTCTCTCTGTTTCCCTTCTGTCTCTGCCCATATTCTTCTCTCGCCCCCTCTGTTCCCTTTCTGTCTCTCTCTCTTTCATTCCCTCTTTAACTGATATTCTCTCCAGAAGACCTGCCACAGAAAATGGCCCAAAAAAACCACAGTGCATAATCCTAGTATATTTTATCCTGATCTTAAGCCATTCTCATCTGCCTTTGACCTAAACCACATGATTGATGGACACCCCACAGATCATTTATCCAATGCGGTAGGTGTCAAATCTCTTCTGGCAAACACTCTCACTCCTTTGCTACTGCACTCTGGCCCCAAGCACTCTTAAAACACTTTGTCTTTATAATGGTTATATTATTCTCAATTTTTCGCATGAGAGAGATGTACTCTAAAAATGCATTGCATTCCCAAAGCAAGAGCCAAAATGACTTACTAGCTGAATGCCACTCATACTGTCACACGACTACGTAACACTGGCCTGCTGCCCCCCCCCCAGAAGAGAATAATCTTTCTCTTTCTAACTACACCATTGTGGCTCTAACTATAACGATCATTTTATGTGCTGACTGACTGTGGTGAAGCACTTCACTTGAGTCCAAGAGGCACAAAGATGGAACTTGGTAGCACCAGCTCTGTGGCTATAAAGGGGAAATGAGGACAGAATGAGGCAGTGGAAAAGGCTGGGTACTTATCGTGATCAATGGACAGAGGGTGCAGCTCATTGGAAGAGCTGAGGGATATGGGGGTGTGGCTTATGCTATGGGTTGTGGGATTAAGGTTTAAGGTCAAAGGGCAGGGTAACTATAGACCAAGCAGGACTTGTGCTCTTCATTTCTTATGCTACATTGACTAGTTTATAGAGAATCTAAGCTGGATTTGATTAATCCATCTTGGCTGTTTCTTAACCCCTCATCGCTTTGAAAAGCTAGAGTAGAAGTGATGCTCTCAATTCCTCGGTGTCCTTGCTGACCATCACCTGACGTCTGATTGTGACGGAGAATCATGCCTGATAACTACAATCCAAACACATTAAGAAAAACCGGCTTGCCCCAGGCAGACTGATGCAGTCAGACTTCCAAACCACCTCACAGCTCTTCTGTTCAAGGGGGAGGGACCATGGGCACCACCTCTCCGCAGGGAACCTCTGCCCCCAGACGGGAAAACCAATGTTTTCCGAAGGAAGCTGCCGTTGGACCCCTCATTTTGGGGTTGGGATGTTCAAAACAAACGGTTCCCGGACCCCCTTCCCCAAGCTGAAGTTGTTTGCCCAGACACCTGCCACCACTCCCCCCACTTCAGAGAAATGTGTTGCCCTGCCGAGTCACCCAGCATGCATCCTGGCCAGGGGGGG
>JABFEB020000040.1:36425372-36438337 GCA_019775895.2 Stomatorhinus ivindoensis
TGGGGTGATAAAACAGCAGCGGCACACTGGGCCCCCCCTTCACGCCAGGGCCCCATGTTCCTTTAAGGGCCCAATTCCCTCTGGGCCCCCCTTCCCACCGGGGGCCCCATTCCTGCTGGGGACCCCCCCTCAGAGTGTCAGACTCCCATAGGGAAAGGCGGTGCCCTCACACAGAGCTTCACTCTCAGATGGCGCAGATCTCACACCTGCCTAGCTTTGGTACAAAGCAGATAAGGCCGTTCGCGTTCACAGATGTATGTGTATATGCACGGACACGAATGCTCATGCACACACAGGGACACACGTGCATGCATCTGTTGCCTGCATCATCGATGACTTCGCACCCCCAGAGGGCCTCCAGTTGACTCCACTGAACTGGCTCTACTTAACTCACCCACCGCTAAGGTCAGAGTGCAGCTGGCACTAACCAGGCAGGGGAAGCGAGCCACGCTGCTCTGGGCAGAGCTCCACTAGGAGTGTCTCTCGCACAGGCGCATGCTGGGATGGAAAATACCCAGGGACAGGCATTGCAGGGTCAAAGGTCAGCACCATGAGACAGAGCCGCTCCCTCAATGCCTGCAACCCCTCACACACACACACCTGATGCACACTCACTCTTAAATGTCACTTTTACATACCTACTTCAATAAGATTAAAACTCCCTGCAGAACAGTGTTCCCTCCCAAACTCCCCCTCGTCTATTGTCTATTACCACAATGAGCTTCAAACACATGCTAAATTAATTGCTGTTATTTCAGCCTGTGACAGCATAATATTAGCTAACCGTAATATAATGTTACCAATAAATCCTTCATTAAGTGTTGTGTGTTCGGAAGGAATATTTCTTACATGATTAAAGTAAATTAATGAAATTAAACTGAATACACAGAGAGGGGCAGGGGCGACAGGTTCAACTGCTGGCCCTAATCCTGGCGTGAATGGAGGCTTGTGTGTGGTGCATTCCATGAAGGCTTTATGGAAACAGGAGCCCCTGCACTCATGCAGGACCCGCCACCTATCAAAGGAGGGTAGGATAGGGGAGGGGGCTTCACAAGGCCAGAGAGGGATACTCAGGTAGATTAAACTGGCACCCCCCCCCCCCCCCTACCCCCCCGGGGCCCTGTGCTTTGGCTTAGGACGTGGCTGATGGAGCAGACTGATCCTGGACCGCAGCGTGTCTGTGGCTGCCAGCTGTGACTAACTGGGCTAGGGGCCTAAATTGGGGGGGGGGGGGTCGTCGGGGGACCAGTTTAAACACCAATAAATGGAGCATTCAGCTCTACTTCAGCAGCACCACTGCTGTCTCATGGGTGTCTTCTGGAGGGCGTCTCAGCTGACACCTTTCCATCGGGGGAAGTCCCACAGTAACTCCACTCTCGAAGCAGCCCCCTCCTTGAGAGGGACACCTACCAAAACGCTGTATCAGGTCCCTGGTCCTTAAACCCGTCCTGGGCTTCCCTGGCAGATGAACGAGGTAAGGACAACATGGCCATCGAAGGCAGTGATGGAACTGGATGGTAGATGATTGGGATGCAGGCAGGAAAGGGAACCACCCGCCATTACAGCGGGTTAAGCCTCCACGCATGTAATCAGAATATCATCGATTTGAGTCCTGGCCTTGGCAGATTACTCCCCCCAGCATTAAGCAAGACCCCTAAACCCCAAAATACTCCAGGGGCACCAGTGACATGGCCAGACCCTCCCTCAAAGGAGAGAAAGATGGGATACAAGAAAAGACGCATTGCCCTGTACCTGTACCTGTACCTGTACTTGTGCAAATGGCAAATAAAGGATCATTTGATCTCACTGCATAGCCACCCCCTGCACTGCTCAGCTTGGCCAGGCTGCCTTGTGTGAACCTGATCATGGATGCTCATGCTACAGTATATGAAAGCAGAGCTTTTATGAAAGAATAATCTCTACACCACACATCATTCACAACGGGAGGCAAGCTTGTGCAAGACTGCGCAAGCTCATAAAGCACGAAAAAAAAATGTTGGTGTAGTACGTTTAGCATGTACTGTATATATATATATATATATATAATAAAAACTAATGTAATTGTCAGAATTGTTATACCGAGCAACGTTAGTGTAATGTGCTTTGGATACAGGCCACAGGCTGGATCGAAGCACAGGTATGAGGCCGAAAACTGTGAATGTTTAGGAAAAAACGCTAACAGTGCAGAGCAGCGGGTGGGAAAGACCCCCCCCCCCCCAAGCATAGTCTCACAGCACAGAGCCTAAAACTGCTCCAGGGGTAAATTGGTGCTATAACCAGGGAACAATAGGAAACATTGTCTTGGCTCCGTCTGAACTGGCCTTGACGGAGCCAGTGGGAGAACACGGTCTGTTCAAATTTTATCATGGTAACATCTGCTTTCTCGACCACAAGCCATTACTGATGGACCCCCCCAATTTCCTGGTAGGTCTTTCATGTATCTGTACAGGTGTAATTACTTGCCACCCCTCCCTACACTCCTCTTCAGACTCCTTAAAGACAGGGTCTTTATCGCTTCATATCCCCTGGATTGCCGGGAGTGAGGTGTGGGGGGGGGGGGGGGTCCTGTTTGAGTTTTGCACCATTTCAGATAAGTGCACATTCTTCCTTTGTGACATGAAGGGCCAATGCAGGCTGATAGGGAGAGCACCTTTGTTCTGGAGGATCTGACGGGCTCACGGGTCGCCAGCTCTGGGGATGCTGAGTGAACCACTGGGCTGGTTTCCTGGCTCAGAAGCGGGCTGCAGCTCATTGTGTGAAGCCGACTGAGCGCGGCCTGTTAAGTGGTCGGAAAAACCCAGCAGTTTTGCCTTAAAAAAAACATGCGGTCTGGAGCTTTTAGCAAGAGTGAGAGGCTTTAAAGTCAAAATGCTGCTAGAACATTTGCCACGCTTAACAAACCCCTGCCACCCAGGCATCTTACCCCTTAGACCTCTGCTGGCCAGGCCCTTTGTCCCCAGACCACTGCCATCCAGGCCTCTTGCCCCCTAAACTTGCTCCATCCAGGCTTCTCACCCCCCGGATCCCCGTTGTCCAGGCCTCTCGCTCCCTGAACCCCTGTGACCTGCTGGTGACTTCTGTCAAGAGCCTTGCCAGAGCTTGCCAAAGAGGCGTGCTATACAGGTTGCACAATCACTATGGAAACCTTTGGGCAGTGCAAACCAAACAGCCAATCAACTATCAATCAAATTCTACACACTGTGACATCACCTATAAATAAAGAAGTGAGTGCTGAAAAACGAACTGCAAACAGCTTATAAAAAGATACTGACAAATTTTAGACCCATAGGCTTCCTGGAGCTGTCTGGAGACTGAGACTGTCTGACTCAGAGAGATCTGGCTTCTCCTGCAGAGTGGGCCGAGTCTGAACTTCAGCATCAGGATGTAATATAGACGCACCTGACTATAAAACACTATAAAAGAAGTTACACCCAGTCTCATGGCCAATTGATGAGGTCAGAGCAGAGGATCAGCAAATGTACGGCATCTGGAGCAGCAGGGGCTAAGGGCTTAGCTGAAATAGTCAGGATTTGAACACAGAACCTTATGGACACAGGCAGAAATCCCTAACCTGCTGAGCTTCACAGTGCCCCAAAACTTCCTCATTTGCCCCAGAATTGTATCTATATATCATTACCACCTGTGGAACTCATTCCTAGAAGAGCTATGTGCACAACACGTGAAAGAAATCAGGTTTATTATTTTTTTAAAATGGGGGAACATTTCTTTGCTGTGTGCAACTTAATAGTATAACACTGAATTTTATTGTTCTCAGGTTAATGTTCACACGAGCATGTGAGAAATGTCTGACCTCCATCTACAAATTACATCTAAAATAACTATCTGAATTATGTTATTGTTACTGAAGTATGTTGTTGTTGTTACTGCTAACAACTCAGTAATGAACCAAGCCTACAGTTTATAGTACTGTTACTGTAGACAAAATTAAGAAAACATTTGTTAAAATATCCTACTGTTCTTAGCAAAAATGGCCTCAGTTGGTTATTTTTTGCCCTTCAAGTGCGACACAACAACTCGCAGGGAAATTATATAAACCCCAGATGAGGCCCCACTGATCCTGCATGCTTGGGAGTTTAAAGCTGCAAGCCAAACTAAGAACAGCAAACTACTAATCTAAACCCACTGCCCTTAAAATATAAAAACACAGAGGAGCTGCATTAAATAAACTCTAAAGTTTCCAAAGACTAAACAAATTACACTAAATTGATGGAAAACTTCTCTGTGTTATTACATCTACGTTTATATTTAATTATCTAGCAGATGATTTTGTCTAAAGCGACGTACAAGTGTGGCAGATAAAACATCGCAAGTATTTCTGAAAGAGGGATGAGAAATTGAAGGAATTCTGGGTAACAGCAGTTCAGAAACTCAGCTATCAACCAAGACTTTTACTTTCAATAAAGTAAATGAATCTTCCAGTTCGAAATTATTCTGCAATATAAAATTCATTCCACTACTATCGTTAAAATTTTTGTCTTTTTGCAGGTCAGGGGCCATCTCATGTATTTTAGGGTTACTGGGAGAATGAGGATCAAATGTATTTGAAACCACTAAGATATTTTTGGGCGGCAAGAATAGGCATGTCATATCCTTGTAAACAATTACTCTTTGTGTGATCAAGCAAATGTATTAACAAATGCTTAGGTGTCACAGGGATTTGTTTTTAATGTAATTATGTTGTACTGACCTTATTTCCCCCTCTATTTTTACCAAATTAGGAATGCCCAGTTAATTCCATCACAGATCATAGGTCTGCTTCTCGGCACTCATGCTAAATAGAGATGGAGGGGGGGGGGGGCACCCCCATTTACATATTTAGCACACAACAAGCTACTGAGAAAGTAGGGTGAGTCAGTCCATGGAGCAGTGGGGGTTAAGGGCCATCCTCAAGGGCACATTAATGAAATCATTCTGTCACCCACGGGATTTGAACTAGCGACCTTCCTCTTCCTTTGACTCTATAAGCTTTGGGCTTCATGACACCCTCCCACGATGCCTCCCACAGCCCTGTAAATGCCCAGTGACCTGCAGATGCCAGTATAGTGCAAAAGCCCTGTCCCACAATAACCAGCAAATCTCTGTTTAATCGCATGATTATGACTGTAATTGAGTAGGATTCACACAACGTCTAAAGTTGCGCGTGTTGTTCACGGTATTCAACAATGGTCTCCCTCCTGTTTCTGTTCCTGTTCCTGAGCTCTAGTTCATGAGGGAGCAAATCTTCTACAACCTTTTGATATCACCGAGACGTAACAAGAGATAGTCAACAAAGTATTATATTGAAAGTTTCCTTGTTTCTTTGTCAGATGATGATACCTCCAGATCATGCAGGTTCAGTTAGCCTCAGGAAGCTTCAGCAGGGGGAGCAGAGAGGTGTTTTGACAATGTTCCACAGCCTTATCTCAGGAAGACATACAAGCGACAGTCTGGTCAGCCAGCACTGGAGTCCTGACAACTGAACTTCAGATGGGGATTACAACACAGAATGAGCAAATCTGATCTCATTGGTTTGGGTTTGTGTGAGCGCTCAGATGTCGGCCTGTTGTGAAAATAAGAGTGGCTTGATGTTTCCTTTGCTGAAGAACAACTTTGAAGCAACGTAATGAACATCATAGGGATACTGACAATGTAACAGAAGATGAGGTCATCCCACATTACCAATTATTACTCAGGGAGCGGGATTTAGAAAAGGAATGCAAGAAGTCTAAACAAGTGACATTAAAAAAGAAGCGAAAGGAACGCACTACATAGAAAAATTTGCTACCATGAGACATTCCCTATCTGAAGATTCCCTCCTTCTCTTCCTGTAGCTCCTTCCAGCCCTCTCTCATCTTACGTGTCATTTGTGAGGGACTGGCGACTTGGAGGGCAGCCGGATGCGTGTCGTCTGGAATGTGATCTGGCTGAACTGCATGCTGTCTGCAGAGATAGCCTGAACTAACCATGCTACATACAGCACTCTGTGTTACACCCCAGCTGTCCATCAAACTCCCTTTTCCAAATGTCACATTCCAAAGGTGATTAATAAAATTACCAACCTATATAATTCCAGCACAATGAAGTACAATCCATTCATTCATTTTATTTGCTTATCAGGCAGTTTCATTTGAACTTAAAGAGCTTATAGGTTTATTGGGTAATGAATTGCAGCAAAGCAAGTTTCTGCACTAACCGATGCTTTCAGATCAGGGGCGTAGGTTTGGTTTCGACGCAGGTAAGGAGCAAATCAGCCCCAAACCCCCCCGGCCCCCTTAAACACACCTGGTTCTCCCACAGCTCAGGTAGGAATGTGTCTCTGCCATTCATACCAAAATCTACACCCATGTTTCAGATAAATCTAAAAGTTATTCTGCCTGTGATATTCACACACTTCCCACTTCCCATCCTGTTATTCTGCCTGTGATATTCACACACTTCCCACTTGATTTCCCTTTCAGCTGTTTGCATCCTTCCTGTGGGGTCCATCTTTCCTGCTCTCCCATCCTGTTTCCTTTGCCGTAACATTGATTCCTCCTTCGTTTCATTTCCTGTTGTCACCCATATAGATACACACACACGCACACACACACGCACACACACACACACACACACACATAGTCGGACTGAAGCATTTCTGCTGTTTGTAAAGCACACCTTGTAAAAGCATAATAAATGACCCCAGTTCAGTTTCTGCAGGTAGAACGGGGCCCTTCTGGTCCAGCTTAGCATAGACAGTCATGCAATTCCCCTGTGCTCATGTGGCTACTGAACAATAGCCCACCTTTGCTGGCCCCCTTCTCAGATTACCCCTCTCTTGTCTGGCCGCACCCCCCAGTCAGCACTGTCCCGCCTCCAGCAGGCTGCTTTGGATGTGATGGGGCCTCACTAAGCCGGATGTTCTGCATACGTTCTGTCATGTCAAGGCTGCACTCCTGATAAATAGTTTGCTCTTTCAGACTCCTTCCCTTGAGCACTGG
The DNA here is from genome assembly GCA_019775895.2 of Stomatorhinus ivindoensis. Lineage (NCBI taxonomy): Eukaryota > Metazoa > Chordata > Actinopteri > Osteoglossiformes > Mormyridae > Stomatorhinus > Stomatorhinus ivindoensis. Next base: position 36,432,350 of record JABFEB020000040.1, read on the forward strand.
GTAGGTCATTCATGAATGTGCTGGAAGTTCCACTGTCTACCTGAACTCCCTTTGGTTTAATGTTACAAGGGCTTCCTTATAGAGCATTAACATGGAGCTTATGCAATTTTTGATCATTACTCATATTACACTAAATGGTAATTGCTTTTGTGTATATGAGGTATTGCTTAACTAAAATAATTCACTACCTGTAATTCTGTTGCTATATCCCATGTTAAATCTTTTGGAAAGACATTATATATTGCATTATATATATAAACTTTATATTTGCTTCTCAGTGTTTGGATTATGGGAACTGTGCTGAATACTCACTCCATCCATCCATCCATTCATCCATCCATCCATCCTAGTCCTAAGCCCGTCCTCCACACTTTCACATCAAGCGTGACTTGTTACTCCCATTTCCCCCTGACTTACCCCCACAGTCTTTAGTTACCACCCCCATCCATTTTAGCTACTTTGAAACCACCTCCCTGCCTGCTAGATTTATGGCAGTGGAGGAGACCCGGGAATGAAGGTTTGTTGAGATCGTGAGGCTGTGGGAAGGTGTTGGGTGTATTAAAGCATTAATTTAATCCACCAATCCAAGTATATAAGTCAATGCAACAGGGATGCTTCAGTGTTTTGACAATTAAATGAAAATTCCATCTTCATATTGTGGAGCCATGTGTTACTCTAAAGCATTTCATTACTGATGTGATGCCATCCACCCATTTTCATGAAGTTTACATCTTTCTAAAGACGGTGAAAGAATAAACCCCCCATGTTGGACAAAGGGACCGAACAAAAACCCTCAATGTTTCAGAAGCGACAAAGTCACATAGACGGACAGGATTTATTGATTCCAAGTAGGAAGTTCTGAAAGTTCTGAAAGTTCTGAAAATGACAGAAGTAGCCTGAAACAGTCCTGCATCATGCTTTCCGTTGTCCATCCAGACAGGCCCAAGAGCAAAGTTCCAGTTAGGCATAAAGAACGAAGGGATGTAATAACAGGGAGATCAAACTCAAACCATAAGAGTTTGAAACAATGCAGGCCAGTATAAAATAAGAGCAAGTGCATAGTGGAGACAGTTCCTGGGACAACATGGTCAGTACTACAGGCTCTCTTTAAGGGCAATTCTGCAGTATAACCCAGCTCCTGGACCGCCATGTCCCTCTGAGCAGCCTACACTCCAACACCAAACTCAAACCCTTCAGTTCCTCAGTCTAGACAATGAAAAACTAGGAAAACCAGCAAGCTGGAAAGCAGACAACCGAGAAGGTAGCAAATCTAAAATTTGGGAATGTCAGGTTCCCCAGTAGGACACACTCGCTTGCCCTCCACCTCGCCCGTATCTGGGCTCTCAAAGAGAGTCTCTGCTCGGTAAGAGGATTCATGGCTCTGGCAGATGCAACACAGGGCTGCTCTATAGGCAGCTGTGAGCCAGTGCTTCCTGTCCATGTCTGACTTTCCTCCTGCGTGACACATCGGTGCGTTTGGGTTCAACCTTAGCCACGGTTTCCAGACTCAAGGACGTCAAACAAGCATAACCATGAAGAAACTCTGCTGATACATATGTGGACACCAGTGCACACCATGCGCGATTATGGAAGATGCGCAGAGAGGTTCTCCTCCTGACAGTCCCTGAGCTTCTCAAATGTCAGAAGCAAACCAAAAATCCACCATGGACAAGCCATCTTCCCAGAAAGCACTTGGGCTTGGAAAAAGATTTTCCAGACACAATGTGCCCATGGACTAGAGCTCCTACTGACCAGCAATAAAGAGCCAGACAATCGTCACGTCTACCTGTTTTCATCTGAGCTGGACAGAGTCATATTCTTGTTGACAATGACAACTTAATTCAGGACGAGCCTACGATCTGCTCCATCATGCCAGGTTGCTCTCCAAGGAATGTGCAATCCCCCCTCACCAGAAAATGATGTGAAAATATGTGAATGTTGGTACCTTTCCCTCTTCCTGTGATAGGCCGATGCCCAGTCACTGACCTTGGAGTTACCTGCTGACCTGAAGGGTAGACAAAATGACACCTCATGAACCATTTGCTGTACTTTTTGACCCCACTAGATGGTGCTCTTGCTTTGGGACATCGCTCTAGTGGGGCTAGAAACTACAGCAAATAGTTCATAAAGTATCATTTTGTCCATCACTAGGTGGACAGACATACTGTCTTTGCAGCCTTTCACAATGGGCTTTTCCAGGAGGGGATGCAAACAACCCAGAGCTCTGTTGAAAGCTGAGTGGCTTTCAGAAGGATGGTCTGATGGTGGGAGACACCAGGCAACGCTGGAAAGACATCAGTGTTTTCCCTCGGCAGAGGTGACCGAGATTTCCAACAGTGTCTCTAGTTCCTATTTAACCCTGATGACCTTTGCAATGAGTTTATATACGTTATCACAGACATTATGGAAAATGACTTCAAAAGCTTTAGCACTTATATTCAAATGATTGTCGGTAAATTACATAGTGGCTTGTTCACACTTACTACCCATAACCATGGCATGCCACAATGCTCACAACTGCAAAGTACATGGAGTCTGTCCTTTTAAACCACTTAGCAACGCCAGGCTTAGCAGTTTTGTTATGAGGCGTTTTGTTCAAGGCTGGCAGCAGAGGGGAAATAAAGTGAATAACACCTCCGTTACATCATTGATGGCATCGAGAGCAGTGGGTAGGGATGCTGGAAAAGGTGCCCATTCAGGTCCAGGCAATGGCTTGCTGTTGTACCCCTAGGGGAAAGCATTTAACCCGATTTTTTATGGTTAAAAAAAAGTGGCTGTATAACCAGATAAAATGCACAGTGCTGCAGGCTATGCAACTCACCCACAATGAAAGTGTCAGCAGGTAAAGTAAACAGATGATCATTAGTTAAGGACAAAATCAAAAACACTGTTTTACACCACAGCTGTCCCAGGCGGGCCAATCTCCACCCCAGAGTCAAAAGCACAACCTCGGAAACGCTGATTTATTGCCCTGCCTCTGGAAACCTGCTGCAGCAACTCTGTGTGCGAGTTCATACATCTACAGAACGTGCACATCTTTCTGTTTGTGTCTGTGTATGGGTATCTGTGTATGTTTGTCTCTCCATATATCTATGTGCATATCTTTGCATCTGTATATAAGTGTCTGTCCATATATCTGTTTACATATGGGTGTGTTTCCCCTTGACTGTTTATGCATGATGAGTTTATGCACCTCTGTGTCTGTCTATACATGCATGTTCATTTGTGGGTGTGTCACTGTGTACGTGTGTTTAAGTATTTGGGACAATAAGTCAACTTACGCCTCCTGCCATATTATAAACCTCGCAGGGTGGGGATTTCCTGCATCCTGGAAACCATGAACCCACCAACCGGCTATAAACACCTGGGGCAGTGAAGATCCACCACCTCCGCTGTTTGCTTAAGGTCCTAGTGGATTAACATGGTTGAAGGGGGGGGGGGGCTTTCAGCTGTGAGGATATTGCAGGTCCAACAATAACATTATGATCACCTCCATCCCCAGCCCTATGTCCCAGATCAGTGGGACTGCAGCCCAGATTGGGGTCTGGGGTAAATTCTGTGGTTAATAAACTCACTCTATGGGGCAACTGGGCACAGAGCCACGACTCAGCGAGGGTGGAAAAGCATGAGCATGGACCCCCCTCCCCCTACTCGCTGTTGGACTTTGCTTGGGTATTTCAGCCAGTCACCTGAATCTGCCTGGCTGATGCAAGCCCTGCTGTAAGCCAATCAGGTAGCTCCAAATCCCTATTGTGTATCCTAGTTTTATCCAATCAGAGAAAAGCAGGAAACACTTCACGTGTCCAAAAAAACAAGTGTACATTGTCAAATGTGGCTTATCATGGAAACTCCGGCAAGTCTTTAAAAACTGCCTCATTTACACATTAATTCTGTTTTATTTACCTTGGAGATGCTGTACTGAGCAGGAGGTGTTATGGAACACTTTCCCTAAAAGGACAACAAATTCCAGAATAATACACAATACATCAATGGTAGATAGGCAGTTTAGACAATGCTTAAGGAACTGGACTTGTGCTAATAGCCTTGTCTGTGTCCTTATACACATAAGCAATACTGTGTTTCTGTTGGGTGCTACAGCAGTTGAACCCTGGGCCCAGTATCCTGATCACCACCAGGGGCATAGTTAGAGATGAATGGATGGGGGGGCTGAGTCTTCACTGGGGGGGCGGGCAAAGCTATATAATATAAAAAGCTATTCACGATTTAAGCCAATAAGTAAACATTTAAGCCCCCAAAATTAGGCCTAACGATGCCCCTGATCTCCACCATAAATAAGTACAGAAATCTGGTGCCTGCACAGTAAAGTTCACGTCAAATAAAGCTTCCTTTTTCTGCCAACTAACTTTTCTGCATTCCTAAGGAAGCTAAAGAACACCCCATGGCCGGGTTTAAGAAAACTGGTCCTGTTGGTGTTTGTGCCCTGTGCCCGTGCCCAAGTCCTGGTCCAGGCACAGAACTAACCAGAACCAACCAGTTCCGGCTGCACTTCAGAGCTGGAATCGCACTCAGACCTCAAATCCCCGACTCCCTCGAGGCTTTGCAGCCGCACGTTTGTCAGGGAGCTGGACCCCAAACGCTGTAGGGCAGCTAGCAGAAAATGAGACCAGCTGCAAGTCTTGGTGCTACAGTACAGTGAGAGTGGATTCAGGATGGCCATGCTGAACTAGTCATGGAGATACAGCAGCTGGAGGCCAGCAGATTCCGTTTTTAATACACATGAGATTCACAGAGGCGACAAAACAGCGTTAATGAGGTTGCTATTTAATAACTGCACTGGATCCAGTTCAAGTCTTATACCGAAAGGGCTTTTGGTACTATGACCAGTAGAGGCTTAGCTGTTGGATTCTTAAACCAGATCAGCTACAGTTTGCAAGTAATGAAAATACATAACATTAATTGTGCCTAAAGTGCTACACACTCAGGTGTCCGTGACGCTTAATCTGCGGTGGCAGCGGTGTGCCTCGCGGTTCTTATCTGGGTTCTTCTCACATCTGGATGCAGCTTGGGGAATACAGTGTTTTTATTTGATTTAGGCTACGTCCAGCATCCACAGCTGCCCTGGCATCCTGAACAATAACAGGGGATGGTGTAGAGAGGCTGGACACGATGTGGCCGGAAGCCAGGCCTGTGGCGACACCGTGCAGCTTGATAGGGTGGGTGAGAGGAGGGGGAATCGCGGTGGAATTTAGTCCAGGGGGCTGTCAGATATATTGCTGTGCTGCCTATCCTTCGTGCAAGGCATGGGGGAGGGGGAGCGAGGTGTGTGTCTGTTACAGTGACCTTGAAATCAGGACAGCAGGACATAAGGTTGCAGTATTTCAGAGACAAGCACAGTCCGCATGACCTCCACCCCCCCATAACCCACACCCCACCTGCCTGTGAAGAAAAACAGATTGTTATCTACCGGTGGCGTTAATTAGATATAAGACCGCAAAAGCTACATCAGCATAACCTGTCATTACAATGATTACACATCATTTCTTGGAATGGATTTGATCTTTTTACTTGTCAGATGCCTATAATACTGGAACATTTTGTTACTGTTTTTTTATTCTCTCTGAGAAATGCACCACAAAACACTTCAGGCTGTAAGCTTTCAAATGCATTAGTTCATAGAAGTAGGCTGGGGTTCCTCAAAGCCAGCAGGGCACTGAGTAACTCATTGGCTATTGCACATATGGGATCAGTGGGTGATTGATCAGGAATAAAAATGGTGAGTTTCATTTAAAAAGTAAATGCTTGATCCTTGCTTTTAATTTCCCCCTCCCCCCATTCTGCTTTCACTCTGCTGTCCTTCATTCCGCACCCCCCCAAACTAAACTGTTTTTCTTTTCCACACTTCACTACCCCATGCCTGTAATCCATCCCTAGTGTTTGTTTAGAAAGCACACACATGCATGAGGCCCAGATCAGAGAAGTTATATTCTGGGGGGATGTGGGGAGGGGGGTCAGTGGTTCACCCCCCTC
>JABFEB020000040.1:36444473-36486110 GCA_019775895.2 Stomatorhinus ivindoensis
GCGGACCCAAAAGAGACACAGCATCCAGTCTAATCCTCACAGGACATAAAAAATACAGCAGCGCTCCCACCCTCCCACTCCTCCGCCTCACCCTCAAAGAGAGCTGCACCCTTCCCTTTACATGTGGCTATCCACATGAAATCCGCGGGGGTCGCAGTTTCCCCCTCGACACGCTCAGTGGCGTAGCCCCACCCTCTGGAGGGCTGCCAGGTACATGAGTGCAGCTCTGTTCCCTTTCCCAGCAGGCCCTTGTGTTTGTGGAGAGGAGGACGACGGCCCCCCTACTGGCCTGCGACATCAGTGCACCGGGGCCCCAGCACAAAGAGCGCTCCGGCACCGGGGCCTGTGTGGAAGAATGCACCCCCGCGGGGTCTCTGTGAGCTGCACCCTCCCTTAAACACCCCTCCCTCCCCCCCAGGCATGCTGGGCATAAAGAATGCCACCAAATCTGCAGAGGTTCCAATCTAGAATCACCATCCCCAGGCCTGACAGGGCTACAGGAACAAATCAACCATCCAGTTACGATCAGACCCCATCCCCATGTCTGCCACCGGGTCACAGAGCGTCACTTGGGTCCGAGCATGTATGCACTAGCACTGGGGAGGCTTTATGCTCAGATCTGTATGAAAACTTGACACCCTGCCAGCAGTCGCAGAGGGACGCGAGTGTCTGATGACGCAGCAGGGAACTGCGTTTGATCGGTAGCCATAGCGTTCAAAGCAAGCCGGACATTACAAATATTCGCCAATAACCCACACTTAGAGCGAAGGCTGATAGCGATCAACCGGGTTCTGCATGGGAACGGCTTTGTCCTCCTGCCCAGCTGGTTAACCTGTCGCTCAGTAGCTGCGGGAGGCGATGGCAGGGGTGGAGCTGAAGTGAAAGTGAAAGGCTCGTTCTCCTCTCACAAGGCCATAGGTTACTTGGTTCCCAACAAACTTTCACCAACACCCCGGGCAACTGAGCAGCAGGGAATGAACTAGTTAAAGGACCAGTCCTAGTGAGGCACTGGTGGTAAATGCATCAGTCATCAACAGTATTGCAGAGCAATTAATCTGTCCAGGCAAACTATTAAATGACTGGTACTGTTCTGTTACTGTGCATATCAAATCATGGCTTGGATACTTTATCAACTGTCAGATTTTTTCACACTTGCAGTTCAGATTAAGGACCCAGCAGGAACTTGAACCTGCGACCATCTCCATGAAATTAAGCACCGTGCTATCTGCTGGCTCTTGTGGGTCTGGCTTTGTTTTATGTCCCATTGCTATATGTGCTGTCCCACCACTTTTTCCAGCAACCAGGAATTTCTGTTGCATTCCCACTGCAGGAATCAACCTGTAGTTCATCAGAGGCAGTTCCTGAACTTTTTAAAAATCCCTACTGCAGAGCAGGTACTTTCTGCTCAACCAGGAACTATTGGGGCTTATAGTGATAAACCTGCTGTCTGGATAGAAGCAATAGAAGTAGTGGTGGTAAAATCGAGCATTTGGAAATATTTTCGCATTTTAGTTACATTAATGAATTATTTCTGCTTGCACCTCCATGTTTTTGCCCCTGAAAATTTAATCAGTAACTGATATATTTTTGTCTAACATGGTGAAACTTGCCAACACTCTTTAGAAAATAATTCCTTATTCTAAGGAAAATTACACATTGATCTGCTGGCCAGATTTAATAATGAATTATACACGTGTCGCTGGCCATATACATAATAGGTACTGTAGTATCCCATTTTGAAGCAATAAAGGACACAATTTGACCGCGGGAGCCCCCCCCCCCCAATAACTAACAATATGACTTGTTCATTCTCCATTGTTTGGAAGTAGCAGAGTATTTTTGTGTGAAATCATTTGTGAAGTTTAACATTCAAACTTTTTGAATCCTCCATGTTTATGTAGCATAAAGTTCCTGTTGTGTGGTGCATACTATAACAGTTAACAGCTGAGGTGGCCCAGGCACTTGTTCCTGGACTTTGCTGAGAAAGCACTTTATAATGCTGTGACAGTATTGCCCCATGTTTACAAATGAGGCCCCATCCGGGACACATGCACGCGTCTACAGAGGGCTGCAGGTGCAGCGCTTGCTTCTCAGACACAGTCCCCCCCTTTTTCCATTTTTTTTCTCTTCTCAAGAAATCGTAACACGTGCAACGCTCAGTTAGGTAACATTCTAAAAATTTGAGAGGGTGAAGGAGAAAGTGCACAAGCGAGACATGTAATTGTCAGCGGAACGAGCACTGAGACTGTGAAGCTGTCAGCGTGCGAAACTTCACAGGTCACTGCTGAGCATTCACGGGGCTGGTGCAATGCAAATATCTAATATCGGCTCTGTGGAGGTTTTCAGATCCAAAACGTCACATGGAACATGGATGTTTAGTTCAGCCACCAAAAAGAATACAGGGGTGTAACAGTCCATGTGACACCACTTGGGAGGTCACTGACTGAAGCAGGGGATTGTTGGAAGACTGTGGGATCATGCACAGGTGGCTGAGTAGCCTACTGGTTCAACTGTGTCCCCTACTGAGCTGAACCCAGTTTATATTTGAGTGACATTTTTTACACTTTCTAGAAGCTGATGTGTAGCATCTACTTGGGATTGGTGGATGGTAAGAAATTGGAAAGAAATTAAATTCATAGAGATCATAATCAAAGGATTCCTCTGGACAGTGGGCTGTGGGAAAAATGCTGCGGGAAACAAGGGACAAAGGACAGATGTGGCTGAGGGCCAGGGGTGTGTGGGGGGGCAGTGAATCTGCTCTCTGAAATCCACAAGTGGAGGGGAAGCGGAAGCTCAGTAGGGCAAGTTCATGTGCTGGATAGACACTGGGGCACCACTGATGTCATGCTGAATTTGGGTCTGTGGGGGCCTGGGGGGGGGCAGCCTGAAATCAGTCACATGACTTGGAGATAAATTCACCAGAGAAATAAAATCTGCATAAAAAGAGTGAAAAATCTTAATCAGTCTCATGGAGACAGAACTGCATGTGAAGGACCATCTTAAAGGGAAGCTGGAGTGGGTGGCTAATAGATGGTAGAGGGAGCGGCCATCGTGGTAATACCAGGGGGGTGAAGCCACTCTCCTCTGGCTCTCAGGGCTCTCACTGGGGGCAACCAGCTGCGAGCGTTCGGGGTGAATGGGGTGGCTAATGGGGGAATTAGCGATAGGCCTTTGTGTTGAGTTCCTGAGCCAGGTTCAAACGATACGTTGGGGCTGGGGGTGGGATTTTGGGGGGGGAAAAAAACAGTTTGGGACAGACAACACCAACAGATCTTCAATGAGACAACCGGAGTTGTGAAGAGCTTACTGAAGAGCTTACTGAGTACAGACGACTACTCGAGGGTGTGAGGGGGAAGATGATGACCCCCCCAGGCCTCTGCTCTCTTTGTCCCCCCCGTCACTTATCACTATATAAGCAAGCCAGCGTCTGGGAGCATTTAGTGCATGCATGTCCACATTCTGGCATCTATGTGGGGACACATTTTGAAGGGAATTTCCCAGGAAAGACAGTAACTCCAGGAAAACAGATGTGCGTACTTTGCCATAAAAGATGTTTTATTGAAAAAAAAACCTGCTTTGAATATGAGAGAATCCACTTGCAATCAGTTTTCATCAACTGTCAAGTCTTGCTGTGGTTATAAACGGCACTAGAAAAACATGCGGTGAACTGACACCACATTCGGTGCAAAAAAAACAACTGATATCACAGTTTTAGTAGACGGAAGACATATTTGGTTGTATAGCCTTCCAATTCAATCAATTATAACGATGCTAATTTTGGCACTTATGAGTTGTCAGGGACCACTGAATTTACTGCTGGGCATATTTTACATATTGTTTGATTGTCCAGTACAGTGAAAGATCTGCATCCTGACCAGAAGGCTGTCATTCCCCTTACTAACCTTAGGGTTAAGCAGTTTATCTGGAAAGTTTCGGTAAAAATATCCAAGCAGGTTAAATGGGTAAGCTGAGAGATTGTGAGTCAACTCACTGGTGATTGGTCTGCCTACTGGTAAGAATAGTGGGTGAGGTCAAGGGGTAGATTCCAAAGGCAACACACAGGGGTCAGGAGCTAATGACCCCCAGAGGCCAACCTCAGAGAACAGAGCTGGCTGAAACAGGAAGCCTGGCTTTAAACGCTGACTATAAAAGCTCTTGTTAGGCTTGAGTGGAACTGACTCATGGTTCACTCACGATGGTAAGCATCTGTATGTTTAACCCTCTTTTCATGGGCAACACAGAGATTTGCCCCACCGTGCTGGGCTTGTATTATTGGCAGTGACTCCAACACAGCTAATTATGACACATATTAAAGGTTCTTATGGCAATTCCACATGGCTATACTCCAGTGCTTGTATGACTGACATCTCAGATTTCAAATGGTTTTGTTTCTAATCTGATCATCTGACCCAGATTTGATTTGTTTCTACTCAGTCACTTGTCAAAATGTAGTAAAGATGAAGAGAGATATTAATTTCTGTGTTTTAAGGAATTATACCTCCTAAAATGCAAGGTGCCTTCAATACTCATTGGAAGTAGGCCTAACCGTAAATTTGCATTTTAGTCTAGGCACAGCGCATTTGAACGCCATTAACAGCAGATGAATTAAATCACCGCAGCCGTGACCACACAGGCTCTGCAAAAATACACTCACTTCAGTTGTTTGGAAGTTGGGTGTATAAACGACTTAAAACCCGGACGCGTCGAGCACAGCTGCCGCTGTCTAGTAAACAGGTCCGCGTGTCGTGGCGTTGTACCGCCAAGGGTGGGAAGGAGGTGGAAGACGGATGACCGGAGCTTCGACCCCGGCGCACCACCTGCAAAGCCCGGGACAGGATGAGCACAGCGTCCGCAACAGGATGTAATTCAGATTCAAGGGTAAATATTTGGTTAAGGAAACCCGATCTTGTCGACGCCCGTATGCTTTAAAAAGATAAGTGGATTCTGGTGATTTGTTCGTGTTTAGTCTGAGTCTCCAAAAGCAGCCACAATCGCCAACGACGCTGACAGGCAACAAAGACAGTGCATCACTAGAGGATCTGGGCGCAAAATTTAAGGCACAGCACACGGCCGGTGGGGATTATGAAAAGCTGATATACTGTAAACCGAGATCTGCGGTAAAATATACTTATGTAAGCAGGCACAGAAGTATTTATTCTCAACTCGAGGCTCTTAACAATGTTTTGCTGACAGCCCCACGGACATAACGGGACGTCAGGTGTCATGGAAGCTAAAGAAACTGCACTTAGGAGCTGCAGGTCTCAGTTTATAAGATCTGGCAAAAACAGCCTCATTGAAATGTTATACTAGTAACTTAGCTAACGACATCACCTAAGAAGATAAATCAAAATGTTGAGGATACGAATGGGAAAAGCGGCTTGCACATCTACTCAAAATAAATTATTACACTCATAAAAACAGTGGTACGGTTATTAAAAAAACTTAAACAAGAGGAGACATTTGCTCCACTAACAAGAGACTTAAACTGGTGTTGACACAAGAACGACATGTGCGTGAGAGATAAAGGGAGAACAGTAGACAGGTGTACAGATATATAGGGAAACAAGAAATCCAAGTTTTACCCCAAATTAAATCAACTTTAGCAAAACGAAACAGCAAAAATTTTAAACGCGCTACATAGCTACTTACAATTATTTCAACCATTTATTTAATTTTCGTATGACATGCTATTGCACATTGTATGTTATAATCGGGGCAGGTATAGCTACACAAACATTGATTTACGTTCGGCCCCGCGACCCCTATAGTAGGATAAGCGGCTGTAAGTTGGATGAATGAATGATTTACGCTCGGTGTCACCGTGTATGCAGTCTTTTATCTTTCCTCGTCGTTAATTATAGACTCTATTCTGGTACAGCGAACGGGAAACAATGTGATGGATGCTACAAAGGACTGTGCCCCCTTTAATTAGCTCTTTAAAAGTTATAGACTAATGCCGGGCTTTGAAGTTGGTGAAATGATTTGTGGCATTCTGTGGTAAAATATTAGGCTACTGTATCTAAAGATGAGTATTGTCTGCATATAAAATGCAGACAATAGTCTACACACGTTTTCCTAGCTGAAATAAAGTTTATGTTTCTTAATGTTAATTTTAACATATACATACCTTCTCTGATAGAGGGCACTTGCAGCCCCCGACGGCTCTTTAAGATGTGTCCCGGACTGGTACTTGTACAGTCCCGTTCCCCACGTCCCCAGTACGCCGGAGGTGAACCATAGAACCAGCGCAATCCAGTGGAAACTTTTCCGGCACATCGCCGGCACCAAGTCCCCCAGAAGCGCTCCCATTGCCGCGGTGTGAGCGGCAGGAAAAAATAAAGATCCGAAAAACTCTCCCACTGGAAAAAGTGGATAAGATTAAGAGGAATACGCGTCAGGTTCAAGATTTCCAGTTCATTGAGTGGATGAGCATCCCACTTGCCAATTAAAAAATAGGCTAATTAAACAATAATAAAAAATAAACGCGAATAAAGTGCAACACCCAGATCAAAATCTATCACCGCTGTCACAACTCAAGCAAGACCAGACACTGTTAATTTCAGAAGTGATAAAAGGCAGGCAGTAGTAGCCTTTGACATGAAACTCCAGTCCCTCCTGAGCTCCAAAGCAGCAGTTTCATTTGTCTGATTTGTGGACGGTGGTCTGGTTCACACAATTACCGACCGATCCCCCAGCCCTGCCTTCCCTTGCGATCGTCCCCTCCTCTCCTCTCCGTGCCTATTTCAAGTAGACTCTCACAATAGGTGAGAGGCTTGTTATGCAGTCTCACCGACTCATTAAAAAGCGCAACCCTTCGCTTCTCGCTTTTGTTACCCTCCCCATTCTCCGTTTCACCCTTTCACCGAGGACAAGGCGCACTAAAATTACAGCTTCGGATCCTTGGTTTTTATCGCTTGTCATTGTTAACACTAAACTGGCCAGGAATACTGTCGGCTTTCTTTTTGATCACCGTATTTACAGATACTGCGATTTTTTTATAGGGGAAAAGGATTCACTATACCAGTTGACCTTGAAATAAAAGTTTTCAAATGCGGTTGCTAAAAAGGGGGGGGGGGGGGTGTTTAATCGTAAAACGGGTAATAAAAGTCATGCATTATTGACTTAAATCAAAGCCCTCCATTTTATTCGTGGCCACGGTTTGTTTCTGGAAGCACTGTCTGTATCTAAAATACTATTTTAAGTGCTGGCGCCTGGACACTTTCATCGGAAGTGATCCATAAAAGCGAGTAATCTCAGTCCATGCAGCTCATTCCTGTCCGCGATAGCTTGCCTGTGCTGATGCAAGATAAAATGTGTGACATAAGTCGCTTTTGGTTCTGTTGGTGCTGTTCCAGGTGAGCGTTCACATCTACAGGGTCACTTTAACCGCGGGCCCTTCAGGGGCGCATCCAGGCTAAAACAACCGGGCAGCTTTCAAACAGTTGCCTGCGGATAAACTGGGTATTAGGTTACAGCAGCAAACCAATTTGTGTTATTTAAACTCAGCTTTTCAAAGCAATTATTCGTAATTCGAAGTATAATTAATATGCAGAAGCCGAGCGATTAATGACGCTCAGCAAACACTCTGCACGTTTCGCACGATGAGAAGAGCGACGCAGGTCTGTACGTTTGAGGACAGTTAAAAATTCTTACTCTGACTGCAGAAAATAAATAGACAGGTAATAAAGGTAACGCCAGGCATGTCCCTAGCAGTAACAGATTAGCGGGGCTGGCACCTGCAAGGAACTCACATGCACACTTTGGAACCTGCATATTAAGTTCCCATGTTGGTCAAGGGTCTGATCCAAATCGGTAAACAAATGGATGAAGAATGTGATATTTGCATTTTGGATTGCACGCATGACAGCTGATCATTAAAAAAAGCACATTAGCTAGGTACGGCCAACTCTATGTCCAGTGCCAGGGCCCAGCCACTCGCGCATGGACCTAACAGGGCCTGATCGCCGCCAGCGGAAATGGCCGTGGGGGGAGCTGGATGGGTAAGTGGCAAGTGGCACGGTCATTTATATACTTTTGGGGCACCCTCCTGTGCTTCATGGTCCTGCCACGCAACTAGTGCCAAACAGGAACTGGGAGTTTAGGGTTAACGTAAATCCCTCCAGTCTTGCGCAGCTGAAAATAATCTTCATTTCCAAGGGGGAGGGCGGGGGAGGTTGCATTCATTTAAGAGTTTCTGGCCGCTTGTAGTTCTTTTCTTTCTTCACAGTCGAACACATGTAACCCAATTTTCCTTCGATTGAGATGCATTTATGCAATCTGACGCTCCTTTAAGAAATCTGCTGTGTAGTCATAAAAATACCCAAGATCCTCTTCTGCCTTTCCTATTGATGAGTTTTGGGCCTCGGCTGGTCTTCCTGTGGTCCAGCACCAGCTCTTTGATCGCAGCCTTTAATTTAGGGCTGCCAAGCAGGGATGTGATCTGCTGATTTGCAAAGGTTGCAAGTCAGCAGTTTACAGGAGATGAGGTGTGGTAACCACAGCCCTGTCTGCCTTCTTTGGAGCTTATTGCAGCTGTGTTAACGAAGCAAGGCAGTTACTTAAAGCATTTACAGCCACTGTGCCGTGTGAGGCTTTTCATTCACCTTAATTGAATGCGAAGGGAAAAAAATGACAGATATTAATGCTTATCGTTGTCCCAGCTCTGCTTGCTCCAGTTTTGCTTCACTGCAATCCCTGACGCCTATGAAATCATCATGTCCCAAGAATGCCTCTGAGTTACGTTAAACTTTGGAAAATTTAATGTGATGCATGCATTTATAGAGTAAAAAAAAGTTTATAACATTAAATGTAGTGTATCGCTGAAGTAAACATATGGGGATTGAATCTGCAATATCTAACCTAAAGAATATATTACATGCCCGTGTGCATGGAATATGTATAAAAAGAGCGTGCAGTCTGAATGGAATTTCCTATGACTGAGTCTCAACCCCAAAACAGTCCCAAATGAATTAGCTCTATATAGGAGAGGAAATGGATGAAGAAGAAATATTACCTGGAGATGCAAGGTAAGGATTTTCCCAAAATTAATACAAAGCAGACTTCTTTGCCTAAATCCACCCCCCCCCCCCCCACCAGAGTGACACAACATATAGCTGCACAGTGTAACATAACCATTGTCCCACTTATGATGGTAAATGTGACCCAGATCCTGGTCCAATTCCTAATGCCAACCTCAACCTCGTGCTAAACCTAACCTAACAACCATAGCCCTAACCCTGAAGGTTATACTAACCCAGACTTGTAACCATAATCTTAGCCCAGATGTACTGTAACTATACCCCTAATACCAAGGGTGAATCTAGCTAAAATTACAATGGTAATAACCTAAATACCAGCGATATCTGTGATGCTAGCCCTAATTTTAGACCCAATGTCAAGTGTAATGCAGGTTTTGCAGCACAAATGTTATATTTAATATGGCAGGTCATGATATTATACACTGATGCTGTATTGTTTATCAATTACTGGAAAGAACAGCTGCATGCCAAGATGCAGAGCTCATGCTTTCCCTGACATCTCCAATATCTCTGTCCCTGTCCCGCTGTACTTCTGGAGGACAGCAGTCGGAGCATCGCTGAAAATATAAGAGGTGTCATGTTTGCATGACTACTAGAGATTTTGGGTCCAATGAATGCATATCACATCATGCTTCCAACCCAAACCTATTATGTTCCAAACTTTTTAGGACCCCCTCACTCAGGGACTCCTGGAATCATCCTAACTTCCCCCCCCCCCTATACGGCAGCCCCACTTTCCGGTGGCATGAGCCCCAGTGGCCATAAGGTGCACAGACAGACTGGTCATGGGGCATTGTTTCAGATTCTCTGGATCATGATGTCTGCCTGACTGTCCTTCACACTACCTCTGAACACCTGTACAAGTGGAATCTCTAATCTATAATATTATTTGCTGATTCCAGCTCAGATTATAATGCCATCCAGCTGGACAACATGGTGGAAAACCTCCGGAAACTGGGCCTCAGCAACACTAGCTGTAGCTGGGTCCTGAGCTTCCTGGCAGACAGAGCCCAGGTGGTGAAAACCCATCCCAGTGTTCCTCAACATGAGAACTCCTCAAGACCACTAGCTGAGCCAAAGGCTGCACTCCCTCTTTATCTATTACTTTAAGAAACTGTATAATCAGCTTTATAAATGACTCCACAGACATGAGTGTCAATAATGAACAGGGATGAGATGGCAGAGCTGCAGGAAGGGTGTCACAGCATGCAACGGTCACTCCTGCAAGCCATCTTCCTCATCAATAGCTAAGTCTGCAGAACTGCAATATTACTTCCATTGTGTGTGACTTGTGATGTGCTATTTACTCCACAGAAGGATGCCTGTTATGTATTTGTATACTATAATTCTTTGTATTCTATGTGGCTGAACAAATAAGAATTTTGTTGCACATGGCCAATAAATCATCTTGAGTCTATTTGTTCCAGTTCCTAGGAAAATATTTCTATTTAAAATTTTAACTGATTTTATATATGTTTCATGTTCTTTTTTTTACTATAATGGTATCACTAAACCTAACACAGGCCAAAACTGTAATTCCAACCCCAAGCCTACCCAAGATGCCAATGTTAACATTTTCTATATTCCTAACTGAAACCCTAACCCCGACCCCAACCCTAAAGCAAACCTAAAGCCTAGCCCTCGCTGTAATGCCAGCACAAAGCATCAACAGCCATAAAAGTAGTAGTGGTTTAACAGAATGATTTGTCTTTAGAAATAAAAAATAGCAAGGGCTGCAGTTAGAGGGGACCAGGATGGCTTTGATAACCCCCAGTCTTACTCCAGAGCAGCTGTGGAAAAGCTGTCCTTCTTATGCTCGTCTGCCTTGATTGCACTCGTGCTGTTTTGCTGCCACCTATTGACTGGGAGGCTAAGTAACGTCGTTGAGATGTTTAGTCCTCGGATGATTTACTGGAGACGTTTGGGTTAATGCCTTTCTCGGTGGATAAGCCGAAGTCTGCTTTAACCACTACTATACCTGTCACAGCACTGGAATTCAAAGTTCCCTTTGGCTCATAAACAGGAATATCTACCACGATACTGGTCAAGCCATTAGGCAGGCTCAGAGTGGCCCTTTGGGAGATTCAGGAGAATTCCCGGTGGGCCTCATAGCTGTTGTGCCAGTCAGAAACAAAATAACGTGACAAGTTAAAAACACAGCTGGTCGGAAGCAAAATAATTTTACAACTTTAAAACTCTACAACAATACTTCAGAATGTTAATCAGCAAGTTTTCTCATTCACATACACACACACACACACACACACACACACAATAGACCACAGTTGTGCTGTGTAGAGAAACGTGCAAATATGTACTCATGCGTCAGTGTAATCACTTGTCATTAGAACTAAGTGAACGCAGTGCCTGGTTGTGGAAGTGCCCCAACTCATCACTTATTATTGCTAATCACTGGGAGTTTCTCAAATGAGGGATGTTTAGAAAGAGTCCAGGCAGAGCTAAAAAAGTCAAACTGCTTTATCAGTTCATTTGTTTATTTTCTTCTTGAAATGTCAATAATAAATTTATCAGATAAGACTTGAACTGTGGCATCACTCATCAAAGTTCCCCCAGAACGAAGACAAAATGGGCTGTTCTTGGCCATAAATCTCCTGAACTGTCCCAATCCATGCCTGCCATTAGCCGAAGCGGGTGGCCACCCAGGGCTTCAGCCGGCAATGGGCCACGCTGAACTGCTGTAAATCACTACTGAAAGAATGAACTGAGAATCGAAAAATAAGTATGACAGTTTAATTTCTTATTAAATTGTGAAATTGTGATATTACATGATAAATCCACAAAAATCCAGAAAGAGTTGCATTTACTATTAAAAAAAGAAAGTACTCTAAAAAATGTAAAATGACAGGGTGTTTCAACACATATTAGAAAAGCCTGCAATTTTAACTGAAGATTAATTCAATTTAACTAAAGATAAATTAACATGAATACTCACCAAAATAAAGGGCCAGAGACAGAAAATACAGACTATCCACTTTTAGCCCTGAGCCACCAAAGAGATGTGACACAATGGGTGATGTGAGACCCAGCATTAAACCATGGATAGGTGGTCAGACAGGTTGATAGACACTACAAACGGATCCTCAGTCAATGGTAAGAAATGAACAGTCAGAAAGATTGTCATTCTGTGTCCATTAAAGCAATGACAGATAAAACGACACACAGACCTTCAGTCGGCATTAAGGCAAAGACAGACACCCTGCAGCACCCAATGAGACATGTGCTTCGTGGTAAAGAGGTCTGCTTCAAACACCAGGCCCACCCCCATGGAGTTCCTCCTCATGGAGGTGGAGTACACAGGGGTCCGCAGTGTGTTCTGCACAGGAGACACACAAACCGCAGTGAAGGACAAGGCATTCCAGAGCTTCCAAAAGTTTAACAAGGCTTATGCAAAGCTTTGGTCTCCCTCAGGGCAGCAAAACCAGTAATGCGAATGTTAGAAATATATAAAGTTCATTAAAATGATCAAACTTAACGCTATTAGGCTTAGTCTTAATTCTCTTATATTAAGAGAATGATGACACACTGCCCCCTACCTGTAACTTGAGGCGGTGTGCTTCAATGGGGATGACTTTGAGAATAGGTAACTGGGCCACAAGCACTTTAGGCTTGCTACGCACCAGACACGCGTTTTCCACATCCCAGTCAGCACCCTCCAAGTACAGACCTGACACGAAACAGCCTGGGAGAGAAGGGCTCTCATTACCACACAAGGCATTAGACCACAGACATGGGCGTGTAAAACTGAGTATTAGGATAGATATGTGTATATACATTTTTTAAATCACACACTAAAAAAAAACACTATTGGTCCTAAAGTTTGTTTGTTGCATGAAAAGAATATTTCCATTCCCAGATGACAAATTTGTGGAACCATAATTTTTATGCAGTGAGCTCACCCTGCCCCGGTCGCTCGTTGACCTCCTCTTCGGATCTGTACTGCGTCACCTGTGTGTAGAGTGTGGACCGGTCCAGAGGCCAGCCATTTCTGCGGCAGGTGGCCTGGACCAGAGCTGTGAGATATGACTCCGGGATGTGCAGCCCTGATAGCCACATCACTCTGGGCTCTGCATCCTCTATCTGTGTGACCCCCACCCAGACAACGACACACACAGACACAGCTGTTGCTCTTTAAGTGGACTTGATACTACTCTCTCCTGGAGATGCTATTGTCTCTGGAGTGGTCAAGACTCACCCAGGAGCTGTACTGATCAAACCTCCTCTGGAAATGAGGCATCCAGTTTCCTAGGGACTGCAGGGTATCAGGAGCCAGCCTCCTCCAGATGGAGGGGATCTGTCCATTAAAGAGGGCACGACCCACTTCATCAAGCTCGCTGCTCATACCCACCTCACCAGCCAGGGCCTGGGGTGCACAGGAGAGCATGCATGGAACACTGAAGCAAATGCTCATGTCCCTCTGACATGTTCATTTTTGCTTCATGAGCTATTGGTTTTATTGAGTAACTCAATGTGTACAGAGAAGAGAGTCACTCACTCAGCCCTGCCTGTAGTCCTGTAGGTGTCTTGCCTAAACACTAGGGGTGTACCAGTACACAAAAGTCACAGTTCGGTATGTGCCTCGGTTTTGACGTCATGGTTCGGTATGTTTTTGGTACAGCAGGGGTAAAAGAAAACACAAACTGCTTCCTTTTTTCTGTATTAAACAGTGTTCTACTAAAGTATGCCTGTTAGTACTGCTGCAACCTACAAAAAAACTAAAATTTGCTTAAAAGTAAATCAAGATAAATATTTTCTCAAGTAAATAAGAAATAAATATCCACTATGACACAGCATTTAAAAAATATCTGTGCTGTACTTGTATTCGCATTCCAGCTTCACATTAGGATGTACACACACACACGTGTGTAGTGCCGCGGCTTCATCCGCCACTTTCTGAATGTTGCTCGGGGGGAAAATCACAAGCACACAAAGTTTCCGCATTTGCTGCATTCGTTCAGTACAGATGCATACCAAACCGTAAGAGCCACACCGAATATTTTCAGTACGAATGCATGTACCATTACACTCCTGCTAAACACATCAGACTCTCCCTTGATCACCCCTCCCCCGCCTGCCAAGCTCACCCTCTGCAGCTCAGCCAGTGATCGGCCCATTCGCAACACCAGCCTGTTGAAGCGTTCCAGCTCCTGCAGCAGCACCACCGAGGTGGGAGACACGTCGGGGCCCAGGCCTTTTCGGATCACATCCAGGTCAAAGCGCTCGGGCAGCTTGCACTGGATATCACGCGCCACCTGGCCGATGTATTCCTCCCGGCTGATGCCCCCGCCAGTCTCACCTTGAGAGGAATGATCGTTGCAGGAGATATCAAAGCCTATATTCAAATCTAGTAAGGGGCAGAACTCAATCAATTTGTTGTCGTAAATGAGCTCAACAGATATGATTTGTTGGTTTAGTTTACAAGACCTGGGGGTATAAGGGATGCTGTATGTTAGAAATACAGTATATAAAGCTGCTGGAGTAGGGTGGGCTGCATGGTTACCAGTCTGGGGCTGTAGTTCAATGAGGTGGGCCCACATATCACGTGCAGCCTGTGTGTAGTAGCCGATCTCTGCATTGGGGTGCAGCCCAAACACCTCCGGCGTGTTGGCCAGTGGCAAGAGCTCGATCTCCCCTGGATGACACACAGCATCTTTCAGGCCCAGACATGTGCTGAAATGCGACCTTCAAAATGTATTTACCTTTACTGGGATAGTTTATGCTTCATACAAGTCATAGTAAAAAAACTGGGGATTTGTTTTTGCACAAACAACAAACTGTTGGACCACATCTCTGTTAAGCAATATCTAAGGGTTGATAAAGACTACATCAACTAATTAAGACTGCAACACACCAACATAGGTGTCCTTGAAACCATCGGGTGGAATCCTGTAGTCCACCTCGTCATTGTGGAAGAAGTGAAATGGCTGGAAGGTGTCAAAGATGAAGTCTCCAAGGTATTCGTCCATGTAGACAGTGAGGATCCTTCGGTCGAAGCTGTCGATGGCCCGGCCCCCATACATCACCTGGGGGTGGGGGGGGGGACAGGTTGGTGGGAGCAGAAACAAAGCTAATATTTCTTGGTGCAGAATTTATAGTTAAGATGCAGCTTGTGGCTGGATGAAGGAAGCACTGTGGAAAATCATGTATCCCCCAGCATTCCATTTCATAGAAGGCGACATAACCTTTTATTAGACACATGATCAATAGGCATGTTTTTTTTTTGGTTTAGTACATCTGACATTCAATTCAAGGTGTGATGAACTTACTGAATTACCTACTGAACAATCAGACTCACCTCCCCAATGAGATATTTCAGGCTCCCCCATGGGATTCTGTCATCGCCTTGAGTATGTGCTTTGGTCAGGTATGTGTTCAGGATTTCCATGCACACCTGAGAAACCAGGATTCACAGACCATAGATAATTTACCCAGAACATCACATTTTCACCATTATTTGATCACTTTATTTGGACTTCCACTACAAAAGTTTTTGAAAGCTTATGGAGAGCAGTAGAAAATTTGGTGAACCCACCTGAAAGTCTGATTCGTTGAAGTCGTAGGGGACATTCCAGCCAATCTTGCCATACTTACGGCGCTCCTGCACCACGCCATGGAAGAAAGCCAGCACATAGACTAGGCTACGGTAGGCTGGATGGGGGCACTTCATCAACGTTTCATTGGAAATCTTAAAGTAGGTGGCCCTCATGTTCAGTTTTAGCCCATTGGGTGGCTCTGTAACCACCTGAGTTAGGGGAGAAGACCAGGCAACCACACTGCTGTTCAATTTCCATCTGACTGCATGAAAAGTGAATTACTGAGGGGGATCTATTGGTAGGGTTTATAGACACCCCATGAAGGCTATGGATCTGCTTCAAGGTGACATGCAGGAGTTTGTACCTTGAGGGACTTCTGCAGGATGCCAATAGGAAAGTCTTTGATAGGGTCAGTGGTAAGCCACAGCCGGAAGTCAGGGTGGGGCTTCGGGACCCTCTCCAGTGCCTTTTCCAGCTCTTTTAGCCACTTCACCAACAGGTGACAGTTCTGTAACATCAACCACTGTCCCCTTGACACAGCTGTCTCCAGCAACTGCAGCGCCACCTGATGGATACATGTAAACATATACCCACACTGAGGTTTTAAGACGTCATTTCGGTGTCTTCAAAGTCTGTAGGGTCAAGTAAGGCCCAAAAAACTGCATCTGCACCATGCCCAGACTGAAATCCCGCCCCTTACCTTCTCCTGTCCCTGCCCCATAGCCAGGAACCTGAGTCGGCTATCACCAAATCCCGACTTTTCGGCCAGCTTTATGAGATCACTGGCAGGATCTGAGCCAGGGCTTAGGATGAAGATGATCGGGGAGTTTGGAGTACTCTGCTCAAAGATTGCCTCAAAACTTATCACTGGTGGTTGTACATACCTAGCGGGAAACAGAAGAGAGTGAAAACGTGGATTGAAACTTGGCTTTAAAGCTGGTAAATTCTAAATATAAACATCACACATATTCAATAAGTGGATGAATAAGCATCCAATTGTTTCTACTCACTTCTCTCCCATGGTAATTGTAACATAGTCAGCAACGGCACGATAAACTCGATCCACACGGAAACAACGCAGCAACAGAAGTCTCTGGAAGGTGGTCAGCTTGTCTTCATACATCACTGGAAAAGGCGTTTGCTCCAGAGCGTCCAGGTCATACCACTGAAAAGAGAAAGCAATTAAGGGAACATTATGAAGGACCAAGCAAGAAGATGGAAATGTAGCAGGTAACCAGACCCACCATTTTCCATTGATCTGTGTCCTTCCCCACATCATCAGGCAAAGTACCAAACTGAGCTGGGAAAAGTTCGGAGAGCCGAATGATGTCCTCCCAGCCCCGGTCTGGCAGCCACAGGCTCGGCTTCTTCCGCTTGCTTTTCTCGAGGGACATGTTCCCTATTCAGGATTGGGACACAGGAAGTTACATCAGGGAAATCTGACATATAGCAAGGAAATCTGAAGTATGTAAAGAAACAAGTACAGCTTTGAGTGTATTCCAGGCGTGTGTTCTTCTTAAGCAGTTTCCTGCACATTTTAGGTTTCCTTGACCCTGCTGTGCACCTGTTCTGCCTACGTGGTTCATCACCGTAACCACCTACTGTGAGTGTGTCATAGTGACCATGTGACCATGTGACATGTGGTGTAGTTCTTGAGAATGGTCACCCTTCAGAAAGAAGTCCAGCTCTTCCTGTGGGGCTCGGTCCTCGAGCTGCTCGATCTTAACAGTCATGTTGAACGAAAACAGAAGCTTGTGCCTCTCGAAGAGTCCTGGGTGATGAGAAAGGACCATCAGGCATTATAGCAGCTAAAGACGTGGACCTCTAACCTGGATGTTGCCTGTTCAATTCCTGTTCAGTAGCATACTCAAACTTTGGGTGTAAACCATGTTTCAATGGGCGTTACACAGCTTATGGTAATGCATTACATTAAGTGCACCTTCATAATGCATTCATAGAATATTCATAATCAGCATGCAAGTCCACCTTAACATCCTAACATCCCTTAACAGCTTTAATATACTTTAATATAGTAAAATCCCATTGTAACGGACTTCGAGGGACCTGGCAAAACAGTCCGTTATATCCAGAGTTGCTGTATGCCCAGAACACAACTACAGGACACCATTTACTCATCCCACACATCAGCAGACACACTTGTGGTGTAGATTATTATATTGTACATGTAGTAATCCAACTTTACCTGAGCAGATGCGTGACTACTAATAATACCGACTACGTATCTGCGCTGGATATCACCGGCACACCAAGCGCCTGGCAGGCGGAGCTGCATGTCCGTTATAGCCGAACAAAACTAGAGCTAAAAGCGGCCCAGATATTTTGTCCGTTATAAGCGAAATTCCGTTATATGCCAGTCCGCTATATTCGATGCTTTTTCTGCATGTTCTTAAAGGCGCACGGCTGGGACCAGCAGACTATAACGGGATTTTACTGTATACAACATGTTATGAATGCAATATAAAAGCATTATGAAGGTGCAGTTAATGTAAAGCGTCACCGAGTTCATGACATGCCAGATAAACACTGATATTCCCCCTTTTTACCAGTACAGCCATAGTTGTAGACGTTGTGTGTGAGGGTGTTCATGATGTTCTTCAGCCTTCTGGGTAGTGAGGAGTCGGGCAGAGACTTGCGCAGAGAGTAGTCAAACACCTCTAGGAAGGAGGCCAGGGAGTACTGGTACATGCTGTTCACCAAGGCCATCTCCGCCAGCACAAAAAAGAGGACGGCTCCCCGTCGGGCCGCTGGCCGGTAGCCGTCTCGCAGCTTGTCAATGTCGGCTGAGGTCGTCTCTGCAAGCTTCAACTTCTCAAACACCTGCCCATTTGATCCATAGGTTAATTAGGGTGTGGAGTTTCCTGTGGGAGGGCTTATTAAGCTTTCATTTGTTAGATTAATTATCCAACGTTTCAGTTATGTGTCGATCAAGGCCTTTAAACAAAACCGAATGTATGAAAGTGCTTCCCGTAATGATGCAATTGTGACTCGGTTATTCCAAGCGTCCAGGGTTGTGTTTCTGAATCCCACTCCCAGTTCAGTTCTCGTAAAGGCTGTATATTCCCTGTGTGTGTTTGGGGTTCTTGCAAGTACTCCAGATTCCTCCCACAGTCCAAAAACATGCTGCTAAGTAAATCAGTGTCTCTGAATTGTCATAGTGTTTGTGTGCTGTAACAAAAAAAGAGGTCTCACTTTGCATAATAAGGCTATTAACCAATGCGTTTCTGCAGAAAAATTGGTCAATAAAACAAAGTGCGTCCTCTTCTTTCGCTACTCGACTTATTCCTTTCTGCAGTCCAGCACTCTGAAAAGTGAACTATGATTAGGAGGGAAGCCTGTTTTCCTGCATTTTATTGTTTGTGTCCTGTGTGATGGTCTCCTATCCTAGTCAAGCTGATCCCCACCTTGTGCTCACTAAGACCCTCTACTAGGTAAACGATTATGAAAGACGGATGTCTCACAAAATCAAAAGTTTTCCTTCTCCCCGTTCACCCGGGAGATCATTAAGATCTCTCTTCTGTGTTCCTCACCTCACTGGCTTTGGCCTTGGTCTCTTCCAGCATATGCACCAGCTCCACATTGTCCAGCATGTTGCCCGTGGAGGTGGCCAGCTCGCGCAACAGCGAGTCCTCCAAGTCCTTCAGCAGATGCTTGTTTTCACTGGTCTCCTGTATCAGCCGCTCCCTCTGCTCCTCCAGCTCCTTGCGCTCAAAGCCCACAATCACACTCAGCAGCTGGTCCTCCAGCCCCTTCAGAGTCACTGATGAACAAATACATGCGTTTCTGGGTTCTGCGCAGATGTAAAATACCATTCTACTGAATCTATGTTAAAATAATCAATTTCCTACCAGTGTAATTGATGACCATTGCCTTCCCAAAAACTGAGGGTGAATATTTGGGGTTGGCCAACTTTGTGTTGAGGTAAAGTCTGAAGTTGGGGTCATAGTCCACCTCCTTGTCTCCAAGCACAATGACCTGCCGCCCCTGTGGCCCCTTAATGTTCTTCTCGAGGACATTGTCTATGACTGGGTCAATGTATTCATCTACATCCTGGAACAGGAAGGGGAAGCCATACTTGATGGCCATCTCGAGCTGCTTCAGGAAGTCTGGATCATTGAAAGAGGAGACCTATGAAAAATGTACATAAAACCCACAGTTAGAAATGACCATGAACACTGCTCTGACACTGCTGTTGTTTTTATAGATCCAAATCAGTAAAATAAGCAGAACATTAAAATAGCCACAATAAGAAAGTATTTAAATGAGCTCAGATAATGTTTTGCAGTGGAAACATGAAGCCACCTTAGATACAGGAATAGTTTGGATGAAGATGATTTAGCACCTTTAAGTTGTTCTTCTCCTCCTTCTTCTTGATCCACTTCAGTGCTTGCTGCTGGGGGTCGATGCACATGGGGAAGCGGCTGGCTCTCGTGGTCAGGATTCCGTTCTGCACCGATAGCTCGTCTGGGGGCAATCCCTCTGAGCCCCACCTGGGGCAGAGTCATGCATTTAGCGCTGGCATGCACACACAGACCCTCCCCATCCCTGACCACGCCTCCCTCTGCCCACAAACCTGCTGATTTCCACCTCATCGGTCAGCAGACTCTCCACACGGAAGGGCTGGCTGAGCGGGATGCCTCGCTCCCGTACATCCCGCTGCCAGACCTGGTAGACCATCTCACTGCGGAAGTCCCAGCTGAAGGCGCCCTCGTAGCTCAGGAAGGCAGCACATATCAGGCAGTCGCCCAGGAGCCGGACGCGACGCTGCTTCAGCTCTTCCAGGTCATCCGTCCAGCTGGAAGGACAGGGGGGAGAAAGAACAGGACATGGAACATCAGCAGCTGAGCTGTACCTCCCACCTAGGAGGCCTGTGCTCGCTGAGGATCTCTAGACCAGCACAAGACACACAGCTAACACAGAACGTTCATATGGTTTGTGTTTTGCAAGCAATTTGCTTTCTGCAAGCAGAAACTTCTAAGAGCTTCTAAACTGCTAAGAACTTCAGGTTTGAGCCCGGCCGAGTCCTTCTTGGGCTCTTAATGTGCTAATAAGTAGTATGACAACCTGTACTGTAAATGAACCAGGTCTTGAGGGCTAGGAGGTGATCTCAGTATTAAGTAATGATGGCCACATGAAGCTTCATGAACCGTTCACTGTGTTTTCTGACCCAACTAGATGGTGCTCCCTGTTCAAAAAATGTCTCAAAACATGCCCCAAAGCAAACCAAGAGCACCATCTAGTGGGGTCAAAAAATACAGCAAATGGTTCATGAAGCTTCATTTGGCCATCAGTAGTACTGAGCCATGAATGCCCCTCCTTCTCACCGCTGGTTTTCAGAGCCCAGGCCTGAGATGAGCTTGTCAGCCGCGATCAGCCTCCTCTCCATGACCTCAGCCTCATCCTGCAGCAGCTGCTTTTCCTCCCTGGCACCTGTGTACTTCTCCCCCAGTGCCTGCAGCTCCCTCTGGATGGCGCTCAGCTCGGTCTGGATTCGTTCCAGCTCTTGTTTGCTCTGGAAGAAATTCTTCTCCAGCCGTGCGACCTGCAGAAAGACAGTCCACGGAGCCACTGCATTTTGCGAAGTTGTCTGCTCAGTTCCTTGAAGGACACACAGGACGATACTGACCTTATCTCGCTTAGGCTTGATCTCCTTGGCAACATCGCAGTAGCCCATCACAGCCTCCACAAACTTCAGCATCCCTGAACCAGCCTTGCTGATGGCCTGCATCTCCTCAAAGCTGGTGTTGAGGGTCTTCAGGAAGCCTGACATGGGCATTCAAGTAAAAAACCCATCAGATATTTCAGTATGTACTGTACATACCAATTTGAACAATTTAATATACCATCTATTTTATCAGTTCATCTGTGAAATTAAAAAAACGCACTATACAAAATTACTTATTACATTGACATTTGAAGCTCATTCTATTGTGTCATTGCACTATTCAAAATATACAATGCTTGACCTGTGAATGTCAGAACTTAAAAATAATTTAATTAAACCTATGGTGGAAGATGTTTGTGTAAGGTTAGGTGACCCAAGGAATTCGGGGGCCCAGTTGGCCCCAGGATACTCCACATGGATATTTGTTTTCCCTTCATTGATTTAAAATTTTAAAGGTTTTTACTAAGATAGTCACAACTTTATTCTAACCATAACTATTCAATCAATCTGCAAACCTGTTAATAACCTTTGAAAAGGATGCTGTACTGTACAAAGATAACTAAGATGGTAAAAGCATTACCTCTAACTAAAATGCTCTCTGAGAATTTCAGAGGATAAAGGGAACAGAAGCCACGGTGTGGTACCTTTGACTGTCTTCACCTGACTGGAGGTGATAGAGTCACAGTCCATGTCCATTAAAGACCTCAAGAAGTTGGCCTCTGACATCATGCCCTTTGCCGTCTTCCAGCTGATCTCCTTGTAGCCACGCATCACCAAGATGCACTCACACACAATCTGCACCTGCTTGGGCGGCTTCGCAAACGACCTGCAGGCACATGGGTGGACGCGAACAGGGCATCAAGTTTTAACCAATTTTCTTTCATCGTCTGTACATTTCTTCATCCATCTAACCTCCATAACTGCTTCGGGAGGGTCACAGAGGCTATTTCAGGAAGCACAGGGCATGCAACAAGGAACACCCTGGAAGCAAGGCCATCACAGGGCACACACTCATTCACACACACAATCACACACCAAGGGCGATTTAGAGAAACGTTCTGTACAGAAGCAGGATTCAAACCCCCATCCCTGGAGTGTGCTTTTATCCAAATGGACACCTGTTTGAACAGCCACACAGGCCCCATACATGCAACCTGGCATGAATTATTACTCACTATGCTGACCACAAGCTGACCTCGCAGATTATAGTTTTATTTTGCTCATGGATGTTTGTGAGGTTCTTAAAGTTTAAATACAGCTACGCAAAAGCAGCACGTAGTATTTCTTTATTAGGGCTATTTGCAAGTACTTTTTAAAACGACGCAGGAAGGCACAGAACATGCAGCATAGCAAATGTGACTATTTCAGTTTCCAGTTGCAGAGGGAAAGCTCAGATGAGGGGTTCTGGGTTGCTGCTTCTGGAGAGTCACACATTGTGCAAAATTACTGCTGGCTGGAGCACAAAAGAAGCTTTTTGGCGTAATTAACTTCAGATTTACATTAAATTACTAGCTCTTAACTGTTTTGTCTCAACTACAGATCGGTGCCGGTTCACAAGAATTATGAGTGGTAACTGTTGAACCAGTCCAGTAAAAACAACAAAGTAAACCAATCATTAGTTAATTGACTTTGCGAGTTAGCAGGCCAGATGTTATGCCTGCGTTATGTTAATGGCTTAAGGTTACAATCCCGGGTGTTTTGCCCCAATGTCCACCTGATCTCCGTGACATCGGACTTGTCCAGGTCCTGCAGAGCGACGCGGGCCGCCTCCAAGGCAGGCAGCGCCTCTGCCAGCGAGCTCTCTGCATCTTTCTTCTCAACGGCAATGACCTTGTTCTGCTCCTCAATCTCCCTTGCTTTGTCCTCTGCCAGCTTCTTCTTCTCCTCCGCTGCGTATATTTGCAGTTCCAATATTTCAGGCCATTTGTTTCATTACTAATAGATCAGCACACATGTATAAATTAATGATTATTATGAACACAATTCACAAACATACAAAACCAGTGACTGCACCAGTCAATGCAGAAGCTGGAAACATACAAATGTAAAAATCTTTTCACAGAAAATACTTGTATAGTCATACTTTCTTCCATCTACTCTTCCAACTGCTGACCGATTTTCAGTTTGAGGAGTGTCAAAATCGAGCAATGAAATGCATTCAAGCAGGTCTAGATAAGAGCCCAAAAACTCACCAATGACACTTTCCATCCCAAAAAATGGACTGCTCTGTAATTGCCTCTACGGTCACATGGCCCAAGAAGAGAGGCCTCTGCCCTCAGACAACCAGGATAATAAACACAGGCAATCCTAAGATCTCCTGACCCCTTTTGATAAATCAAATCTATATTTATACTTCTCCATGTGCATCACAGTCTTGGTCACTAATGAACCTGCATTTCACTTCACTTTGTATCTGAAGACCATATATGTGAAAAATAAAGTCATCCTGAATCCTCATAAGCTTAACAAGGTTCTAGAAAGACTCTTACCCACAGCTGTGTTGGTGGAAATTTCTTGCAAGAGCACTTCACAGGCGGAAGACTTCTCGGCCAGGACCACCTTCTGCTCTGCCAGCTTGGTCTTAAGCTGGGCAAGCTGAATGCTTGCCTCCTTCAGCTTATCCAGCCCTCCTTCCAGGCGTCTGCATTGGGCTGAAAAACCAGAACATGGGACATGTGGATACGCAGGCCACATTCCACCAACCTGTCCCAGCCACTGAAAAAGGGGGTCCGCATACCCAGTATGTACTGGTCTTTGTCTTTCAGCAGGCTGATATAGGTGCTGATGAAATCCAGGTAGTTCTTTGGCGTCACAAAGTTGCTGCGGCGCAGTTTCTGCAGGAATTTCTTGCTGTATTCCCCAACAGAGCCATGCACCATGCAGACGTGGCTGATGACCGCCTCCACGTGTGTGCTGGGTAGCACGGGGTTATCGCCTGCGACACAACAGCAGGCTGATGTTTTAAGGGGCGAGTTGTACATGTAGCAATGTAATGATTACCTTGAGTGCATTGTTATTTGGGAAATTCAGTATGTTACATGAAAAATAAGTCGACAGTAAAAACCTAACATATATTTCCAACAGTTTCCATGTAGTCATATCCCTAATACTGTTTCATTCATGCATATGTAGTTGTATATTGTTGTACAGTCTTTATGTACAGTACACTGCTGTACTGTTCTTTTACGTACATTTTGCATTTATACAATATACTGCATTGCTGATAGGAACTGGTTGAAATGACCAGTAAATGACGACAGCTGCAGGATTACCTAGGAAGGACTGGGCCACTGCGTGCAGAGCTTGGGGAGGCCAGGGCAAGAACCAGTCGATTCCGGTATTATTCACCAGCCCTGAGACAGAAACATGAGGTCAGACTGGAGAGCCTCTGCTAAACGGTGCCTGAAGACGGATGAGCAAACAGGATACGTGGTTAGACAAAATGGAAGAAATGGAAGCACAAGGGTGGGAAGCCATGTTTCGCGTAGATCCCTACTATTTTCTTAGGCAACATACTACACCTAAAGTTACAGTAATTATAGATAAAAGAAAATAGCATTATATCACTAAAATATAGAGTCTATCTACATATGGATATATTCAGAAGCAATTCAGGATTAATAAAGCTGTTCATTGGTATTATACCAAGAGATCCAATCACTACATTCCCTGGAGGCTCTAATGTGCAATATGGTACCTGGGAAGTTCCTGCAGCGTGTCCTCAACGTGTCCCCTACCGGGGACATGCCCAGGACGATGTGGAGATTGTTGGCGCTCTTGTTGATAAAGTACTGCCAGATGTTCTCCTTGGATGGCCCGACACCCATCTTCAGGGCCTCATTACGAAGTTGGCCCAGGATAGAATCTTTCTCCTCATCAGGGAACAATGCAGGAACAATGCCTGTGACACCAAATGCCAAACTCTGGGTACACTCACAAAAGGATCAGGGATAAACTTTACTTCTAAGGCATATAAGAAACCCACTAACTAAACCCATGTCCATATTGTGTGTTTGCTCTGAGTTCAGTGGTTCTAATAATGCATCCAGATGTCTTTTGACTGATTCCAGAGTTTTGGCCTTGACTGCAGTGCAAGTTTGTTTCATACTCTTAACATGAATATAGAACTGATTCTGACATTCTGCCTGAGAATTTCAAAATGTCCTAAGAACACTGAAACTCATCCCAACATTTCAGGGACGTAACATGAATTACCACTAGAACACCAGTCCACAGAGTTACCTGAGGTGAGCATATTGTTGATGAGCTCCAGGAAGCCCTCCTCTGCCACGTGAGCATCAGTGAAGAGGAACACCATCTTCTTGTTCTCAATCCCCAGCTTAAGGTACAATGTTCTAAGGTCCTCACGGAAGTTGGTCTCACAATAACCTCGACTCAGCACAATTTCAAACACCTGGAAAAGCACCCATTTAACCAAATTGACCTCAAACTGAAACGAGTATCAGAGAGTCAACATAGTGGAAATGAACGGGGACTGTACAGCAGTGTTCTGCTCACCTCATAGCCCGCGGTGAAGACTGAGAGCTTTGTGAGGGACTGCTTGCCTGAGCCTCCAACCCCCACCAGCAGAGCGTGTCCACGGTTCATGCGGATGATGCGGTGCACGCGTGTCAGGTGCTCGAGAGCGTCGTCAAATAGAACCAGGTTCATACGTGCCTTAGTCTCATTGTACTCCTCTAGGATCTCCTGCAGAAGGGATATGTCAGTGTAATCAATACAACAGTCATCACTATAAGTAAATGTTCCTTTAATATTTATGAACAGTGGGTGTATTAATGCATTTACAGTTGGACCTCAGTTCTCAAACTCATTAGAACTCGAATTTCTTAAAAGTTGAACCAACCACTTCAGAAAAAATTTACCTAGAGTTCGATTTGAATCTCAGAAGTCAAACCATGAATGCTGACCTAAGATAACTAGTACGTATGGGGAAATGAGTCACACGGCACGTTTCTCAGCGGAAACAAAGGGTAAAGCTTCAGTCTCAGCCTTGCATTCGCTGTGATAGCATCATGCATGTTTACACTAGCTGAATACATATATTTAGACAGGAAAAATACATTTAGACAATGATAGACAGTAACAGTAATTATTATAATATAATAAAATACATTTAAAAATAAAGATTTCTTATTCATTATTTTAATATTAATGATAAACCATTAATACATTTAATTACAATAATATTGTCGGGCCAAGCGGGGACAGAATGGAGACAAAGGCGCAGATGTCAGGGTATCGGGGAATGCAGGGTTTAATTACAGGTAAGGCAGGCAAAACACAGACGGACAATACAATGAGCAGACTAGGGAAACAAACTGAAACGCGGAGGAAGTACAGAGGGCTAATGACAACAATCAGAAACAGCTGATCACAAGGGAAACAAATTAATTGGTTTTCCATTATTTCTTATGGGGAAAATTTGGTCAGAACTCTAATTTTTTACGATTCCATCCAGATTTCTGAATGGATTAAGTTCGAGTTCTGAGGTACCACTGTATTTAGATCTACTAGAAACGGTATGGACAGCATGGTGGCTTCGTGGGTAGCTTTGTGATGGACTGGCATCCTAACCAGGCTGTACCCCAGCCTTGTTCCCTGTGCTGCCTACATTTACCCTGACCTGGATAAACAGTAGGAAGGTGGACGAATGAAAGATAAATTTTAGAGTCTATGGAAACCTGAAACAAGGCTTTGGAGGCATCATAATCCTGGATATCCTCATACACTCGAAGTTCTGGTTCATTGAGGGCTGTCCTATAGTCTCCAAACAGAATGGGATCCCTCACAGCAAACTCAAGTTCTTCCTTGAAGTGCTCCTGTATCAGGCTCTGAATGTGGCCTTGGACCTGGTAGAGAAACCATAATAGTGGTACATGAGCTGATGGACACCAACCCATTTTCAAAGAAGTTGGCTGAGCATCAAGCCAATATGCCAGAAGTGGAAAAGAAAGCGTCATAAGTCAAACATACTAGTGCTTTGTCAGTCTCGTTGATGAGTCTGTCATGGAACACCCGCAGGCACTCATTCCTCCACACGCGCACAAACTGGGCAACACTCAAGAACCTGGCAAAGCAGACAGGGAGAGTCACATCTAATGTGTGATGTGACATACTTAGGCAGTGAGACGGAATATAGAAGCAGATGGGAAGTTTGGGTTACCGCTCAGAATTGGTCAGTGTCAAGCCGTGGTACACCCTGGACAGGTCCCTGAGGTTAAAGATGTAATGGAACTTAGAGGGTGTTGGGGGCAGGTCCTTAACAATGTTCTTGTACAGCTCCAAAGTACAAAATGTCAACTTGTCACATATCTGTTGTATGCAATCCTCAAATGCCTGTGGAAAACCAGAGCAGACACTTCTTCTTGGATTCCATACATACTTCTCTCAGTACTACAAAATAGACAGTGTACTGGACTAACGATTACAGACAAGGGTTGTAGGTAAAAGCTGAAACTAAAATCCCTGGCCTTGAAATGTTTTAGCAAAAAATCCCCTTTATAAAATTACATAGAACTTTGACTAAGAGCTCTCATATGTGCATGATAAAACAGTAACAATGACAACTTCAAATACATTTGTATTGTGACAAGAAAATAATATTGCTGTGTTGTAACGTTTACCACCTTGGTGTGGCCCTTAAGGATAGAGGCATAAATCAGATGCAAGGCCTCCTCTTTGGGGAAGGAGACGTTAAAGACACTGAAGAGCGACAGGAAGCGTGGGTCCACCTCGTTCCGGCCTCCCCCCGCTTTCCCCATGGCGGCAATGAAGCCCAGATCCTTCAGAACCTTATAGTTCAGCTCTTTGCTCCTGTCATACATGCCGCCTCGGTCCAGCAATAGCTTGAGTAGGGCGATAGGCTGCTGAGTGCCATACTCATCCACCTGAGGGGGAACACAGGGCGTTAAGGATACAAGAGAGGGACAGAAATAAAAGGAAAAGGCCAAAGGAAGAACGGACAGGGAAGACAGCTCACCCTTGGCATGTTGAGGTCATCTATGAAGACTAGAAGTCTCTTTCCCATAGGAGGACCATATGTCTCCTTGGTTCTCTTCTCCACATTGGCTTCCAGGTTCCTCTGTAAGTCCATGGATGTTGTTCGCGAAGAGAAGTTGATCATTAATATCATCTGAAAAGTGAAAAGATGGAATACATTATGACACAGGAAAGTCTCATTGACTACCTGAGCTAGGTTGTACCAGTTTCTCATGGTTATAATTAAATACTACTACTAGAGTTATTGTAATTGTGCTCTTCATTAATGTTTTAGTGTTTGTTGTGTTTTGTGAATCATTTTTCTAAAGAAATACTAGTTGACTACTTCTACCAGTCTACTTACAGTTGAGTCTGTGTTAAGGTTCTTTAGAAAGTTCTGTGTTGTAGCTGTTTTAGAGGTACCAGATTCCCCCACCAATACCATAGGGTGTTTTATCTTCACCATTTGTTCCAACAGCCAGCTGACCCATGTGGTGTCAACTGTGGGTACTGAAGAGAGCGTGACAGACAGCATACTTTGTGCACTTGAAGACAAACAGTAATAGATGTTGAGCTTTTGCTGTGGAGCTCAAATTGCTCTTTTATGCTGAGGTTATCTAGGACAGCATTACTAGCTAATTTGAAACATCAGAAGAATCAAGAAGGCCAGCACTATAAACAGAAGCAGACTGGATTTATGGAAGGCAATGGCAAAGAAGTGGTTGCTGGCAAAAGTCCATCCACCCATCCATCCATCCATCATCATTATTTACAGACATACTATCACAAATGGGGACTATCTGGTAATCAGTTAATTCATACAAAAGATCTCATAAGATAAGGGGCATGTTCATATTAGTCAAGTGAAGGACTCAGTCTTTACATCTACTCAGGCAAGCACTGTATAATTTTGTATGAATATATTTTCATATACTTTACCAAGAACGTCAATAAATTTGACTTCAGTGCTATGGATGTATTTGGGAACCATGGAGCTCCAGGGAACCCACTTATTTAATGCTCCATCAAAGTGAAAGTCGAACAAGCTTGGCAAGGAGCCTGTAAAGAAAGTTTTTTTGAAAGTTAGACAAGAAACTATTAGGATAAACCAAAAGCAGAATGCTTTATTGCTTTGCATTTGGCCTGACCTGGCAGTTCTCCAGGGCCAGCCAGCTCCTGATCGTTGTTGGTCACCGGGAAGCAGGACAGCTTCTTAACAAATGCGTCAAACTTAAGTTTCCCCGAGTCTAGCAGAGATCCCCCCAGTGAGCAGCACAGTGCCTCCAGGAAGTAGCACTCCAGCACATTTCCCTCCAGGTCCTCTGTCTCCAACAGGGCATCCAGCATCATGGATAACTGCACCACCTGTAAATAAATGACCACACTGCTCAAAGACCATCATATGCCACTCTAACGATAAGATCACATGATTAACACCAACATTCTGCTGCCATATTTTGAAGGTACAGCCTTGTACTATGTGTTTACATACACATGACTACACAGAGATGGAACATAGGGGAGTTTTCTACCCACCATGTTTAAGTCGGTTTGAGGAACAACAGTCTTGAGCTTCTCCGCCAGCCTGCCATCTACAATTCCACTTACAATCATGTCAATCAGGTTGGGCACATACTTTTGAAACAGGCTGTTCAGATCTGCTTGTTCCTTGGAAAGAAAAATAAGTAACAAAATTTAAAAATAAGTCCTATGGTAAGACACTACACAGCAATTACAAAACAAATAAAAAAGTGAACTATGAATAATTTAGAACACTCTTCAAGTATACCTTTAAAGGTCAGATTTCATTACCTTGAGGGGTCTGTTACTGACCCACTTCTGCCAGTAGGGGCTGTAACGTAGGTTTTTTGGATCCACAAACACCATCCCACAGCGAGAGACAGTGGCAGGGGAGGCGTATTGAAGGTCTCCTACCTGATAGGGATTTTACTTCCAATCAGACATACTCAAATAAATCATACGCTGCATGCTGACCTCTCCGTATTACTACTGATAAAACAATTAAGAGTAAATGAGTCCTGGTAATAGCACTGTGGTTATAACATGCTGACAATTCTCCACATATTCTTACCTAAGACTGTTAGCTAAATGCTTTCCTAAATAATTTAGTAATAGCCTCTATCTCACTGTGGGAAACAGAAGCCCTCCCACCACACGTCTACGTGTCCGCATGCCTGCACACCTCAAAGAGCAGGGCACAGTGGCTCTGCAGACGAATCCTCTCTCCATTGGCCAGGGTCAGCAGCTTGTTGTCGTCCATCACCGAGTTCATGTTCTCCACCCATAGGGCGTCCACATCCCCATCAAACAAGATGTACCTACAGGACAGCAGAGAGACTGGGTCGTAGCACACACCCCTCTATTTCATCACAATGCATTGTTCTATCTCAGGAATGTTCATGCTCCACAGGGCTTACATAAGTGCAACATTCATCTCAGGATTCGCCTTGAATTTCACTCCCGAAATTCTAGCATCTTCAATATAAACAGTTTGATTTTACATGAGGCAAAGTTGACCTCACTGAATCAGCTTACCTCCGTTCCTTTTTATCAGTTGGCTTATTGATATCTCGGAAAATGTTAGACAGGATACCGTCAGTCCAGTCCCTAGTGGTGGGAGCCAGGATGCCATATAGTTCAATGACACTCATGGCCTTGGGGTTTAAACAGTAGAGTTTGGTGAGCAAGCCCAACCTGTGCAGGAGACAAAACGTTTCAGTATCTCACAGACCTGCAGTATAGACTTGCTCCACTAAAAAGCTAAGCTAGTGCTACAACTGGCTTAGAGTTCTAGTTCATTTTATGACATCCTAGCAGTGGTTAGCTTGGGTGCTAACAGAGGTAATAAGGTATCTGTAAGCACTATAATATGCTAGTGGTCGGTACCTGGTTTGGGCTTGGCAAAGGGTGCTGATGACCACAGACTTTCCCCCTCCGGTGGGCCCTACAACCATGGTGGTGTGTCTGGTCATCATAGTCTCATACATCTGCACCACCTTGTCCACCTGAAACCATGGGAGAAGTTTGCGTTTGTGACATCTCAAAACAACACTATGTTCTTCTCCTGAAAAATGACCCACAGATTTGGTGCAGCCGTTTTCTAGAAAGACCAGCAGCCGAAAAGTGAGAGAACGCAGCAGCTCTGGTCAGATGCAGGATATGGATATGCTGCACAGCAGATGACTGGCTGGGTCAAGTGCCTTTAACAGGGAAGGTGTATGCAGGGGTATCACGGCTAGGACCAGAATACCTGGTTAGGCAGTAAGATATACTTGTTATCCTGTAATGTCTGCTCCACTGTGTCATTGAAACTTGGGTAACGAACACGAGGACAATCCAGCCCAGGGAATAGATCTGAGATCAGGCCCAAGAACAGGGGCACATCCTCAAACACAAACTTGGGCAGGTTCATGTCCCGTAGGGCTCTCATAAGTACAACATCCTGCAGGAAACACACAGCTGGGGTGAGGCAGAGACTGTACAAGCACAATACAGAGCTAACTGCATCACAAAGGCATAAAATTATCATATAATCAATCAACATATTAAGGAATAAACCTATGGGACAATGATCATTTCAAAAGAGTTCAAGAGAGATCGCAGGGTTCTAACATGCAGACATTATGCTGATTTTTGGTAAAATCCAAATACTGTAGACAAGTGTATCTGTCTCTAATTTAGATTCTTCAGCCAAATGAATTATTTGAACTTCTGGGCATATTCAAGGGGTTCTAGCTTAGTCACTGTACAATAAATTACAGCATTTGGTCCATCAGTATAGCCCTGGGGTACTAAACTATGGGATGTTAGTACCTCACTGAGTTCAGGGGAGCCCCGTTTCAGCTCTCCTGCCATCACCAGCACTGACTTCAGAGCCCGCAGACCAAAATCATAGTGGAACTGCTTGGACAGTTGCTCTCGTGCTAACTTGTATAGCACTGTCATCTTCTTGGCTAGTACCTGGATCACAGAGAGGCGTTAATGTACATGAACTGATCTGATGGTCTTTGTCACAGTTATTGGGGCATAAGAACTGACTTTTATGTCTGTTAAGTGTCTTTACATGAGTGTGTAGATCCTTCACCTTGGCCAATAGGAAGCCCTCTGAGAAGAGCATGATCTCGCAAATCTGCTGCAGGTCAGGAACAATGACCACTACAGGCCGAAACAGGGCCTTGACTGATTCCGGAAGCTCTGTGCGTCCCGCATACCCTGGGTTCATGGTAATGAATATCCCCATTCGATCATCCAAGGAAATTTCTTGGCCTTCAAACTGACAACAAAACACAACAAAGTACCAAATAAATCCGATGTTGATTTATATAAAAGGTCTTTTCAAAAATTTACTCAATCATTTTTTTTAACGAAATGTTTAGCAATAAAATCAAGACGACCTGATTGCCTAAACATGTTCATAGGACACTTTATGATACTTACATGGAATTTCTTCAGGTGCATTATAAGAGCATTGCGGATGGTCTGGATCTGAGAGGAGATGACAGACAGGACGGAAGCATCTATTCGGTTGAACTCATCGAAGCAGCCCCATGCCCCACACTGGGCCAAACCTGAGAAGATCTTCCCCACCGCCTACAAAAAAACCAAGAGTATCAACAAAGGCACATCTTCTATCTGGCCAGTAGAGCCTTGAAGTATTTGAAAAAGAACTTCTATTGAATGTGAAGTCAGACTGACATACCATGTAGTCCATGCCCTCCCCACAGTTTGTGACTACAGACAGTAAGCCCAAGGCTTTGGCCAAGTCTTTGGTAGATTCAGTCTTTCCAGTGCCGGCAGGACCAGCTGGAGCTCCACCCAGGTACATGGACAAGGCCTAGTAGAAGAGAAACCAACCACTATGCATTTTATGGCTTATTGTCTAAGTTTTGTATATTCTTATACACCATGTAGACAAGCCAACCTCTCATAGGTAACAGCACCTGTGTGAGTGTGAGGTATATCCTGTCAGTCAGTGGGGTGATGACCAGGCGGCCATTCAGGCCCATGTACTCGTAACCATAGGAAAACGAGGCGCTACACTGGCGGACGAACAGGCTGTCAGGCTCCCGGTCCCAGTAGAAACGCAGCTGGCTCTCCCACTCGAACTCACGTGCATCCATGATGCTGACATGGGTGAGAACAGGAAGTCATCCATGATGCTGACATGGGTGAGAACAGGAAGTCATCCATGATGCTGACATGGGTGAGAACAGGAAGTCACAGAATCATTAACTGACTAAAAACACACCATAAAATAAATTTAAATGTTATACTGGGCAACTCACTAGTAATATGTGATTTTCGCATTATTTCAATTGGTTTATATAAAAATATATATTTAAATATTAAGTGCGCATCCTTTTTCAATAATCATTGTGTGGAACCTGAGGTCTATACCAGGAAACAATAGGTCCCCCTTGGACAGTGTTAGAGGCAAGTTCGGGATGTACACATTCAGACATCAAGAGGTATTTAAATAAGTCAATGAGGTAATGATTAGCCATACGAGGTGGGGTAGTGGTACAGTCAAAAAATACATGGGTATACTAGATGGTTGCTGTAGAAGCTGGGGTAAGAAGAGGTTTGGAAATAGATACACTAACACACTTTGGCAGACATAATACCATAGTTTTTCACCAATATGATGATCATTTGAATGTCACTTCCTCAGACACCTAAAACTTTTGCACAGAGCTGTATGTTAAATCAAGTTGCAACTATGAGAAACCAATATAGAAACAGGGTAAAG
Source organism: Stomatorhinus ivindoensis (assembly GCA_019775895.2). Classification (NCBI taxonomy): domain Eukaryota; kingdom Metazoa; phylum Chordata; class Actinopteri; order Osteoglossiformes; family Mormyridae; genus Stomatorhinus; species Stomatorhinus ivindoensis. The sequence continues at coordinate 36,478,515 of JABFEB020000040.1, forward strand.
ACAGTATGTATTGACATTTATTTAATTACTCTCTTGTTTATGGTCCTGGCTGAGATACCATCCGATATGTATGATATGAAAGCACATATTGTAAAGTTACTTTAGTGCTGCACAGTGCCAGATGATTCCGTACCATCACTGATGCTTGAGATGTAAGCTTCTGGCAATAAATCAACTGGTTTTGTTTTTTTTTTTTGTTGAAAAAACTAGTCCTGGTGTGGGGCGGCATGGTGGTGCAGTGGTTAGCACTGTTGCCTCACACTTCTGGGAACTGGGTTCGAGTCTCCGCCTGGGTTCCATGTGTGTGGAGTTTGCGTGATCTTCCTGTGTCGTCGTGGGGTTTCCCCCCACAGTCCAAAGACATGCTGAGGCTAATTGGAGTTGCTAAATTGGCCATAGGTGTGCCTGTGGGTGTGCCCTGCGATGGGCTGGCCCCCTGTCCGGGGTTGTTCCCTGCCTTGTGCCCATTGCTTCCGGGTAGGCTCTGGACCCCCCGTGACCCAGTAGGATAAGCAGGTATAGAAGATGGATGGATGGATGGATGGATAGTCCTGGTGTTTTTTTACATTGATACAAATCCGAAAGTAATTTTTTAAATTGTGGATAATGATGTATGATGATTAAATTTGAAATAACACAAACCACACAAAGTTTTTACATTTTCATTCCAATGTTTTACTAATTAAAATGTAATAAAAACTGTTTTAACTGTACTGTACTGATTTGTTCACTTAATGATTGATCATGCATTTCATTTGAAGTGCTCACTAGAATCTAATTTAGATCTACCTACTTAGGAGAAATACTTTCTTGGTGCTGACATGCATTAAAAATACAGATTACAACCAAACATGGAAGATGATCTCTGAGTGACTATCTTCAGAATTAAACCCAGACTGCACTTGTCTTCAAACCATAGTAGCCACACAATTCATTAGGCAAATTTAACATTATTTAATTGCTAGGTCGATAAAATGTACAGTATGTGTTCTTTTGTGTTATCAAAGTGATGTGTTCATATATGAATAGACCTATCAATGTCTGTGTGCACCAACGTTTGCAGGATTCAACCACCTAGTGGTGGTCGCAAGTCTCCGGCACTGTTATTTTGGGGGTCGAGGGCTGAAAGGTTTAAGAACCCATGATTTACAGCAGGGTTTCACAAGCTTTTGATGTTTGCGGACTGATATATGATGTAGAAAAATCTTAAAGACAAAAAAGTAAAAATGTCTTAGGACTAAGGGAACAAGCCAGAGTAATCAGAAGAGGTGTATATGGATGTGGGAAGAACATGCAAAGTGTAAATATGTTTTAAAAATCCTTTATAATTCATGCTTTACTAAGTGAAGGTGAGGACCATAAAGAGAGTGTATCCCATACCTGTCCCGGACAAAGCTGTCTACAATGTCCCTGGCATGGACGTCGATGATCAGGACAGTGTTGATTTTGCGGCGGTCATTTTTCTTCATGGGCTGCATGATGCGGGTCACCAGCTCATCAATCTGCTGGTGCATCTTCTTAGCATAGTTCTTCAGTGCCTGCTTCTCACCCTTCTTCATCCTGTTGAATACATCCTCCACTTCCCAGGTCCACCACACCTGACTGCCAGCCAGAACCACCATACCCTGATACAACAGCATCCAGTCCACCCTATCAGCCGGGGCAGAGAAAACATTTTATGGGAGTCAAGCAATTTACTAAATATCACTGTGATATTAAAACTTTCCATTATTCTTGTTTACGTTCCATAACCAAGAAAATGGAAGAATTGAAATGACTGAAGACAAAAAAAATAATAAAATTAAGATAAAATTAGAAAGCTAGCCAAGCCACTTTAAACTAAACGGTCACAAAAAAATATATCTTTGTCAAGAAATCAATTATTTTTCAAGATCTTTCAAAGGTTTATTTCATTGATTGGGGGCAATGGTAAAAGTCGCTGACTGGGACGGGGCAGATGGAAAAGTTGTGTACTGTGAGGGAATATCCTGGCATGTAGCACCTTGACATACTAGAAGGAACACCCCATACAAGTTGTGGAAACCAGTTTAAAAAGCAATGCTTTTCCTTGATTCCTTGTACACATGCAGTGCACTTTGATGAAAATAAAATAAAGTTTAACCCCAACACACAAATGCCAAAGGAACACCAACATCACCACCAATCCTGTCAAACTCAAGTTCAAAGCCAGAACATGGACTCATACCTGCTCCTGTCCTCACAATAGCGAAAGACGGCCTCTTTGGTGATGATGCGGTTGGTCCTCCTCATCTCCAGCAGCACATTGAACATCCATTCTTCCACGCGACCCTCAGCAGGCACAGGCTGCCGCAGGTCCATCACCTCCCCCTCGGCTGACACCATGCCTGCTGCCACCACCTCTCCCTGCCCCCCGGGTTCAAATCGCAGTGATGCGATGTTGTCATACATCTGGGTTGTGTGACACGAAAGGGTTAAACATATATATGTATATATACACACACACACACACACACACACATATACATATATACATATATACATACATACATACATACATACATACATATATATATATATATATATAGCACACTGGAAACCGGTTATGACAATTTCAGAGAGAACAATAACTCAAATTATACATAAAGGAAATAGACAATAACTACAAAATAATGTTAGGCATCCTCAGTGCAAGAGGACTGATCCAAACTCAGGTTTGGGTACTAGTTTAATACTGAAGCAGCTAATGCCAATAATTCAGTCTGTACTACAGCTCTGGAGACCATAGCAAAAAAATTCAGTATCACTCATTTCTCAATTTATGGGTATGTGCCTGTGTAAAACATACATTTTTTTTGCAAACTCCAGTCTGGCTCTTCCCTGTTTCTCATTGAGGAAGGGCTTCTTCCTTACTTTATAGGTCTTCAGTTTCGAGCCTGTTATGAATTGTCCTAGTAGTGCACTTCACACCATTTAACGTTTCCATTCTTTTTGAAGGTCATCTTCTGATTTCTGAGGCACTGCCGGATTAGTTGACAGTGATTTTAAGCATTAGAAAGCTGCTTCTGCCCTCTACCTGGCTGGATTATGAATATTGTCAGGGTCTCCTGCTTCACCTTACTCTTGTGTACTGCTGTCTTAGAAATTTTGAGCCTGGAAGCAGACAGCTGCGCAGTGCAACCTTCTGCCAGCAGAACCAGGATTAAACCAGGAGTTAAAAATTCTAATTGTTTTCAAAAATATGGAGTGGTCTCATTTTTTTTTTGAAGAGCTGTACAAGTAAAGTAGTCTTGACTATCAGAACGTGAAGGAAAACAACAAATATAGACCAGCTCAGGTCAAAGGGGTGGCCAATGGAAGGCTCTGCAGACCCCCACCTTAATCATGTGCTCCTGGACACAGGTTGGGTCACTGCTGCCCAGGATGCTGAGGAGCTCGTCGTCTGAGATGAAGAAAAAGCGTGGGAAGGCATTGCGCTTGGAGTCCAGGTAGTCATTCAAGCTCTTCTGGCACCGCTCTAGCCCATCGCTCAGTTTCTGTAGTTCGGACAGTCGGTTTGGCAATAGGCAACACTGCTTGATCCCTGGTTCCTTCATTGTTTCTGCCATTATCTGATTAAACCAGATGCACAGCCACATATGGCGTTAATGCACAGCTCCATAAAAATATCACAGGAAACCAAAGTAACCACATTTCTCATAGAAGTGGCTCAGCATGTAGGTCATGTTTTGTGGTACTGTAGGTTACAAATTTGTGAGGTTGTGAAGTTTTCTGGTGGCACCCCCGTTTGCTCCCTTACCCTGTAACTAAAAAAACCAAAGTGCATCAGCTGCCTGTAGTAAGAGTATCTGTGATGCACTGCTATCCTGTCCAGGACACCCACTGCCTCATGTCCATGATTCGTGGAATTATCTCTAGGCCCACTGCGGCCATGTACTGTTTAACTGGAATGAAAAATAGATTGATGGATTTCTGATGCTCTCCTTGACATTTAAAGGTGTTGTTTGGTACAGTATTCAGTATAACTGTACTATATTTCGAATAATGCTGTCATAAACTCGCAAGTAAGTCATCCACTCACTTCTCCTGGTTTTAATCATGGAAGACCTGGAGCCCATCCCAGGAGCACAGCTCACATGGCTAGCGTACCCGCTGCATAGAATGCCAACCCATATACACATACACTGACATACACAGTCATACTATAGGCAGGTTAGAGATGCCACTTAGCTTAACTGCATATTTGTACAGCGAGAAACTCCATGCACAAAGAGAAGTGATGAGATGGAACCTTTGGGGGCGTGATGCTACACACTGGGCCACCATACCAGCTTACACATCTATTAATACCATCATTACAGATGTTGTCATCCAACCTTTTTAAATATCTTGTCAATATTGTCAAATTTCTTGGCCTCCTCAGGCAGCTGAGAGCGGATGTCTCCACCAATAAAGATGCTCTCCAGATACATCCACTTCCGCTGAACCAGCATCCATACCTGGGTGGTCACACATGTACACACACACGTTAGTAGTTATACTTTTGTGGGGACTCTCCATTCATTTCAATGACCTTAACCCCTGCCCAGTCCTAACCTTAACCATGAGTAACCAAACAAAATATTTTTATATATACAACACTTTTGGCATTATTACTTTTTTGATTGCATTCACAGAACTTTGTGGGGAGCCAAGATATGTTTTTTTTTTACATTGTGGGGGACATTTGGTGCAACAATGTAATATAAACCTAATACACACACACATACACACCAGAGCATGTGAGCGGAGTGGAGTAGTGAGAATTTGGAACTGAATGACACACTATGACAACAGTCTTAAACATCTAAAATGTGTCATTAATGTGCATGACACGTGTCATGTCGTTCTTATGACGGTTACATGTCACCCTTATGTACACTGCTTCAAGTAAAGTGTTGCCAAGATTTCGACACAAGAACAGAAATTTAAATTGTTCCCATGGCAACCCCAAAGAACACTGACCTCTATGACCTCACTAATGAGAGACAGGTTCTTCTCCCACTGCTGTACAGTGTCCAGAAAGGGCCCAACAAACCGGCTGCTGGCCATACTCTGCAGGTTCATGGTATTATCATCCAGATTCTGCAGGATCTCCTCAACACCCCCCAGTATGGAGCCACGCTCCTGTGTGCCTTTGAAGTAGCGCTGCACGCTGAACTTCATATTCTCCCAGGTGTCCACCACCTCCTTCACGCCCTGCCATTAAAAAAAACACAGAAATATCTATGACATCTATATTCATGTTAAAGATCAGTGTGTATAAGCATCTTTTAGAGTATAAAACACGAAATTCTTAAATGTCTACCGGGGGTGGTGCCTGATTCAGTGGGTTATGCCTCTTAATTATGATCAGTAAGTTATCAGTTTAAACCCATCCTTGATAGAATAATAGATGGCTGATCCTGCACTTGGAGCCCAACTTTGGCTTTATATCTGACCTCAAATGGCAAACAAAGCATCACAGTATTTCATCATTTCACCACCTTCTCGATACTGAGCTCCTTGACAGCAGAGGTGACAATATCGCTGATGACACCAGCATATTTGTGCAGCTCCATGGCGAACATGTTCTCCAAGGTGAAAGTGTCACGGTTCATTTCCAAGCTTGTATCTGTTAGCTCCATCAATTCTCTCCAGTGCCTGAGTGGGAATATTAGGCACCACACAGGCTGAATACTGGGTTAGGATGAAACATGCAAAATGCCCCTGAGGATTATATATTACACTTGCAGGGGAAAGACTATTGAAGGTCAAAGTAACACACATAATTTGTGGGTTAAAAGCATCATCTGGAGTCTGACCTGTCCCTTAACGCCTCATTCTTCAGGTCCAGAAGCAGGGGCAGACACTCTCTGAACTCCCTCAAGCGACCCTCCAGAAAGAAGGCTGCCGGAAGGACTCGCACGTCCTTGGGAAGCATGCGAAGGCTTTTATGGAAATCTTCTATGCCTTCCTGTAGCAGACCAATGTTCAGGTTCACCCACAACATCTGAGACCACTTCATCTTGGCTGCCTGGGAGATGCACAAAATGAAGAACTCAGAAGCCACATAATTCTCAGAGTGCAGAGAAGGTGCTGGACCTTCATAATGAAGCGCAAACATGCAAAGGTGAAATTACACTCCGGATAACTACGAGGAGAACGGTCCAGCAGGAGAAAAGAGCCTCACTGGCTCTATGGGGCAGACACGCTGTGTGGCTTGTTGTACATCACTCCGCCCAGTAGGTGGCAGCAGTATGTATTGGTGTCCCATTGTAATAATGGAGATGAAGAGGCGAGTGGTCAGGGGTGTCATGTAAGCCAAAATTCTGAGGGGGCACAATTAGAGTGCTTCCCCAATAAACAAACAGACAAACAAACAAATAAATAATGACAACTTTCTGTAATTTGAAAGGACTTGGGCTATCTGTGATCTATCTCACTGTCATGAAACTCACAGAGTTCTCTTTTACTAATATTAAGCAGGATGCTACATGATTACAAGTCATGACTAAATAGCAAATCAGAAGGTTAAACAGCCGGACTGAGGGACGGCTACATTTAGCTGGTACTAGGAACTGTCTTACAAGGCAAACTATGCCTGTATTTATCAAATGCAGCTGTGTATAAATAATCATTTATTTATTCATTTTCACACACATTTGTAAAAGGGATTGATCCTGATGCTCTACTAACAATAGACTGTTAATTACTTGATGTACTGATGTACAGTAGTTTTGATTGTGTGCAAACCTGCTGTTGTGAACTTTTAAAGAAACCCATAACACAGGAAAAGACAATATAAAAATAGCAATAAAATAAAAATAAAAATATATTACAATTCAGATATCAAAAATCTCAATTTGGCATGGTGCCATTGACCATGCTGGTAATTCCAGAGGGAGGCGCAGAAGATATTGAGAAATTTCAGAAGCCTCAGGCATGTTTAGCAATTTTCATTGGATTATTTATAATGCAGTCACTGTCTATTATATATACACCTATTTTACATATCATGCAGTTATAATGCAGTTGATTAGATTAGATTAGAGGGAATAAGGAGGAACCACCATGAGATAGAACCACCATGACAGAGAGCCACCATGACAGAGAGCCACCATGACAGAGAACCACCATGACAGAGAACCACCATGACAGAGAGCCACCATGACAGAGAGCCTCCATGACAGAGAGCCTCCATGACAGAGAGCCACCATGAGAGAGAACCTCCATGACAGAGAGCCTCCATGACAGAGAGCCACCATGAGAGAGAACCATCATGACAGAGAGCCTCCATGACAGAGAGCCACCATGACAGAGAGCCTCCATGACAGAGAGCCTCCATGACAGAGAACCACCATGACAGAGAGCCTCCATGAGAGAGAACCATCATGACAGAGAGCCTCCATGACAGAGAACCACCATGACAGAGAGCCACCATGACAGAGAGCCTCCATGACAGAGAGCCTCCATGACAGAGAGCCACCATGAGAGAGAACCTCCATGACAGAGAGCCTCCATGACAGAGAGCCACCATGAGAGAGAACCATCATGACAGAGAGCCTCCATGACAGAGAGCCACCATGACAGAGAGCC
>JABFEB020000040.1:36486210-36497100 GCA_019775895.2 Stomatorhinus ivindoensis
TCCATGACAGAGAGCCACCATGACAGAGAGCCACCATGACAGAGAGCCTCCATGACAGAGAGCCACCATGACAGAGAGCCTCCATGACAGAGAGCCTCCATGACAGAGAGCCACCATGACAGAGAGCCTCCATGACAGAGAGCCACCATGACAGAGAGCCACCATGACAGAGAGCCTCCATGACAGAGAGCCACCATGACAGAGAATCTGCGGCATTTCAGTAGGACTCCTCCTGTGATTTACAATGATTACATCTGCCACTCTGTCTACAGCTGATACTGCTGTCCACTTACCTTTTGGGCCTTGTAGATGTGGTAGATCTGCTGCAGGCCCTTTATCTCCTTCTGCACATCGAGCAGCTCTGGGTACATGGTGAAGGGCAGGTCGAAGAGCTTTTCTGCGTTACTCAGCTCCTGGCGGCTGGTCTCTATGCTTGCAAGTTCTGCCTCGTACAATTTCAGCATGGCCACTCCTGCCAGCAGAGATGAGTACCCAGGTCAGCTCTGCGGTGTTTGGAGTCTACAAGGTGCTGGGCTACTGGGGTGGAGACTCACCCTTCTCCATGTCATCTCCTGCTGCACCCGGGCCCCGAATGCTGAAGTTCTCTGCAAACACCGAGAGCTCCTGCTTGAATGTCTGAACCTGCTCCTTTGTGATCTGGGGACACATAAAAATGAAGGCTGGGAGTGAGTTTCTTGGGAATCATGAGATGTTCAGTACAATGGCTACATTTCTAATTGTACATACTTACTATTTTACAAATGATGTCTGTCTCATATTAAAATGTAGATGGTGGGTGGCGTTACTTACTTCAGTGAACTTCTTCTTGACTTGGCCCAAGCTGCGGTCCACTTGTCGTGACTCAGCTAGCAAGTCGTTCCACAGCTGCCTGATGTTTCCCATAAGCACCTTCTCCTCCTCTGTCACCTTGGTGACAAAGCAACAACAGAGCATTAAATATTCAGTTCTGTAAATTTGCTTTCAATAAAAAGAATTACTAGGATTGCACACGTTCAAAATATTGAATGTTATTGGTGGACTTTGTAAAATAAATAAATAAATAGTAATCTAACCATCAGTCGTGCATAAAGACTTTTCCAATGCAGGGTCAGTGTGAGTAAGAAGAAGAAGAAAAAGAAGAAGAATCCTCTCCATTCTGTAACAGGAACACACTCCCACCAGCTATAGTGGGTCTCTGGATGCATTAAAGAGGCTCACCAGCACTCTGTACATGCCCAGGGTCCTGTATCTCTCCTGAATGTCCATGAACTGCATCTCCATTGACAGCGACATGTCTCTTATGTCAGTGATTGTGCCCAGCACAAATTTCAGGTCCTTTAATGTGTCTGGCCTCCTCTTCAGACACTCTGACAGCCTCTGAAGGGCAAACATTCATAAACACACAAGCAAAAGAGCACACAGACAGGAAAAACTATACCCAGATTCATTCATGTTCTCTACATTACAGATGTCAGCAGAGATTATGCAGTTTAGTTTCAGCTGATTCAATATTCATTTCTCAGGGTGATGGGGAAATTAGAGTGACACCCTCTTTTCCAAGATAAGCACCTCACTTTGCCAGGCTGGCCCCAATTAAAGGTACAGTACCTGCAGCCTATCGCGCTGGCTGAAGAGGTCCTCCTGGGCAGACTGGTTGAGCAGACGTCCAAGGGAGCTGAGCCAGGCTTGGATGTTCTCCTGCACACTGTGGACCAGGGGCTCTAAATTGAGTTGGATTATGTGCTCATCCCGCAAAAGGGGCTGTGCTGCCACCTCCTGGCTGACTCGAGAATAGAACTGAAGCTTCTCGTCATAGGCAACACAGGTAGGTTTCTTGGCTGCAAATTTCTCCATGACAATGGCCTTATCCAGCTTCCACAGGGGCCGGTACCGCTTCCAGCGGCCAAGGTAGCGACCCACGGCACTCAGCAGGCGCTGTGCATTCTGGGAGATGGCCAGGGCCTGTTCATTAACCTCTGGGTGCTGGCACATGTCGGTGTAGAAGCTGAACACCACAGGTTCATCCTCACTGTCAACGCGTTGAGGGGGGCACTCTATGCAGGTTCCATGCATCCAGCGAACAAACCGCTGGCAAGATGAAATGACAAAGTAGATTCATATATTTTAAATAACTATATGTAACATTATCTCATGTAAAGACTGACATCCCATCCAGGTTGTATCCCTGCCTCATGCCCTATATTGCATGGGATAAGTTCTAGGTATATCTCAACCTGATCTGAGAATATTTTCTGTGTTGGTTAATTCACTGCGGTTTTGTCTTGGATAAATTATTATCTTTCTTATATTGTGATCTGCATTGTTCTGTTAAGTGATATTCTCCAAGTGTCCCCCTGGAAAACCACAAGTAGGAAATACACAATTTTTTTACTCACTGTTTGGTATTCATAAGCCTTTGAATTAATTGCATGTTATCATGTAAATCGTATGACCTGGCTCACCCTGGTGCTCTCCACGCAGTCTCGGACACATTGCATTAGAAGCTTGTACACCTCGCTGCTTTTTGGATGCAGCACGATTTCTGGGGCAGAGAGGATCGTCTCAATCTTAAACAGAACGACGTCACCCAACAGGGCTGCATTGAAACTCTGAAAGTTCCTATTGACGAAGAAGGTGTTAGTGAGCAAAGCTCTGGACAGAACCCTACCTGAGCCAGGCTACTGATGATGAGGCACCCCACCTTAGTAACATTTTGATGAGGGCATCACAGACTTTGCGTTCCCAATGACCATAATACGGGGCCATTCGCTTTGCTTTACCGCTGTTGGTCTGCATAATTAGGCTCTCCATTTTGGTCAGCAGGGGGCTGATGGCACTGTACTTCCTGCTCAGGAGGTTCACATCCTTGGCTCTCTCCTGCTCGATCAGCTCACAAAACTCCTTCACTCCTGAAGTGACAAGGGAGGTACATAAAAAAAGAGCAGATGTTGCCACCTCTTAGCCTTGGATAGCTGGATCTAGGAGAGTTTGACACATCTCAGGGCCAAAATGAGAAGGATTTGGTGCATATGTGATGTCATAATATGGAATATGTGATTCATTCATTCACTCACTCATTCATTCTCCACCACTTATTTCAGGCCAGGACCTGAGGGGAGCAGTCTAAGCAGGGATGCCCAGACCTCCCTCTCCCCAGCCACCTCCTCTGGGGAAATATCAAGGTGTTCCCAGGCCAGCCTAAAGATGTAATCTCTCCAGAGTGTCCTGGGTTTGCTCCAGGTTTCTTCTCAGTTGGACATGCCGGAAACAGCTCCCCATGGAGGCATCCCAGAAAGATGTCAGAACCTCCTCAACTGGTTCCTTCCCATGTGGAGGAGCAGCAGCACTACTCTGAACTGTCTGGGCTCCTCACCCTATCTCTAAGGCTGAATCCAAACACCCTGTGAAGGAAGCTCATCGCCTGTACCCACAATCTCATTCTTTCAGTCACTACCCAAAGTTTGTGACCATAGGTGAGAGTAGGAACGTAGACTGACTGCTAAATCAAAAGCTCATGTTTGAACAAGGGGGTTCATGAATACACCTGGCACCAGAGTACCCTATGCCGCAGTTCAATGATCCATTTTGTAATCATCAGATCTGCGACTGCATGGATACTTTGGTGAAAGAGAGAAGCTGAGCTGTCAACTGATCACCACCTGTTGGTGAGATGGATCAGACAGCGGTGGAAAGTGCCAGATGGACCCAGCAGACCTAAACACATAATGAGGGTGCACTGGGAGCGTCTGGCAGAGGCCACTGTCCAGGAGATCTTCAGCGCACACTTCTGTGTGCATAATATAGTGAGTATAAACTGCATAAATGTGTCCCAATATAATAACAAATGTAGAAATTGACAAAATAGAAATATAAGCTAAATTTTCTGAAAACAAAACAAAGGATTGTGGAAAATGCTTCCTACTGATGTGCCCTGAGGGAAAATCTGCATGTATAGACAAACAGCAACCTGAACTGAAAAAGCAGTGTCGCACCTGGCAGCCCCTGGGCTCTGTCAGGGGTTGGGAACTTGAACAGGTTTGCAGATTCGATGGATTGCAATTTGACTTCAATATCCCTCTCGTTCTTCTTAATTTGGTTAACTAGTGACTCAAACTTAGAGATGGCCAAGGCACCTCGACTGATGAACTCAGAGATGCCTACAGGGAACAAACACACATATAAACAGAGAACACAGAAAACCAAAATAATGAGCCATCCCTAGAAAAGCAGTTGGGGTTAAACACTTTGTCAAAGGTCCAACACTGACACGGTTATTCTGCTGGCCACAGAGTCCTGACCCACAGAACCAAACACCATTATAATGTCACAGATTCTAATACTATACCTTCTACAGCCCTTCTCAATTTCGTCTAACTATTAATTGTGAACCAGATTTTGGCACCAAAAACAAGTAAAGGTCAGCATTACTTCTTGCTTCTTCTGGTACTTTGTAATAATACACCCAATGTGCAGAACTTTACTAGGTGTCAAAGTGCTGAAGGGACAGATTATGGATGTGGGCCACGGGTTACCGAGGGCGTTCCAGTTGAGCTGCCTGTGCCCGGCGTGCATCACCCTCCTCAGATCGTGGATCTGCTCAGCCAAAAGAAGAAACTCGGCATCGTCCAGGGAATCTATCAGGGTTTGGTAGCGGTTCACCAGGTTCTTCAGCCCATCAACGGACCTTCAAGTGTTTGAGCACATAGCACACGGTGTGTATCTCAGTGTGTGGATATTGGATTTGTAGCTGCAATGCTGCTATACCTAGATGCTATGTTTCAGCAAGTAGGGCTGAGATACTTACCTGAGCAACCTCTCCTCCTGCAATGCCACGTTGCGCGCAAGGTCAGGCACAGGGAATCCCAGTCGTTCCATATACTTGGTCTCGGAGATTATCTCCTTCAGCTGAAGTGGAAAGTTTACCAAAAAGCAAACCTCCCTCTTCACATCTTGGTCCCCCACAGGCAAAACCTGAACAAAAAACAGCCAGTACAATGACCATTTTGAATACGAAAGTGAAGTGAAAGCGAAAGTGTTTGAGAGACAGTGAGGTGACTTCACCAGCTCAGGGACGGCCGGGTCCCTAGTGCCAGTCTCTGAGCTGTTGCAGGTGATTAATATGGTTCTTTTCATCAACAAGGGGACGATCTGCTTTGTTTCTTCTTGCCAACGCTCATGCTTCTTCACCTCATATTCCTTCATTTTCATCCCTACTTCCAGGTACTTCTGCTTGGCCTACACCAGACAATAATCTCCATTAAAATACTAGTTCATATATTGAAACACTTTCCCTGAGTTTAAACCGTCAAATACTTGTGACATTACATCAGAGCCACCGAGAATCATGAATGGAAACCCCGAACTAAGGAAGACAACATGGTGTACCGCTTTGCCCTGCTCTCCCTCTAACATCTCTGGCACTTCGAGGAAGCGGATGATGGTGTGTTTGATCCGATGGAAGAGTGAGCGCTCCCAGTAAATGCTTCCTGCAACAGGTGGCTGATTTTTGTTCAGAGGGGGATTGTCCTTGTCCTGCTCAAACAGCCTGTTGATGGTATCCACCTAGCACCAGAAAAACGCAAATGGTATGAAGAGCCAAAACAAACAAGAGGAATGGAGGGAAAATAGAACCAAGAAGGAAAACAGCCTAAAATTAAAATAATACATTAAAACTCTATAAGAACATGCTGAAAAACAAGATATGGATTATTCATGATGGTTTATACTTGGTTTTTAATCTCTGTGGGGAAATTCTCTTTGAAATTCTCTCATCAACTTGGCTGTACCCACAGAGGTGGTGGTTAAGGGCCTTGCTCAACTTGCGCTGGACTGAAACCTGCGACACAAGCCCACTGACCCACTCACTACCCCCAAGTGGAGCATTTCCAGGTGAGATTCAGCTTATGCATTTCTTACGGAGTTACCTAGCAGTCTGCTAAAATGAGCACATATTCACATTCATTTTAAAGGCTGTACAATTTGTAGGGCTTATAAATGCAGATGCCCTTTGTAGTGCCAATGGAGACATGATGTCTATGATGGTCAAAACACACTGACAAGGCTACTATGTTGAAAAGGTGAAAAAACCTAAGACTCATAGTGCAGGAATATTACATAAACTGATGCCAATAATAGAATGACATTATAAGGAGAGTTAAAAATACCTCTTTACAATACTGTGCCAGGATGTCATTGAACTTCATCATCATCTGGGTGTTAATGGTGTCCCTGGAGCGAATATGCTTGAACTTCAGCAGCATGTCGAAGGCTGTCTCTGCTGAGCGTAGCGTCTTGAAAGACTGGTTTATGAATTTGATGGCTACTCCCTCTATGGTCTTTGCAGATGGTGAAGCAGGTCAGTGGGAAGGGGGGGGATGGTTAGAAGTAACCAGGGCCAAATGTAAGGGAATGACATAGGAATGCTGGAGAGGCTCTTACAAAGTTCTTGTGCTCACCTGGACTTTAGTCCTGAAGTCCTGCATGATGAGCTTCCAGCTGCTCGCACTCTCGATGCTGAATGGGTCAAAGCTCAGCTCTTCCATGGGCAGCGCCAAGTCGTCCACCCGGCTGAGCACCTCGTCGATCTGTTTGGGTTCACCTGTCACTGCCTTCAGCTCTGGGCCAAAAATGTTGCAGAACTCCTGTTGAATCTGTAAACCATAACACAGCCTTCACACACATAAATTTTCCACTGAAAAGATAAAGCATTACCGTGATTAACTAATATAAACATCTATAATATCTTAAGTTCATCTTGCAACCAAAAAACAGCTTTAACCAATTAGGAAATCTCTCCTCTTCCAGGTAAGGGGGCAAATAAATAAATGTACATAAAATGCATGATGAATATATTTCATTTATTTTAATCTAAGACAATGGGTCTCAAAACTCTTGTCTCAACGAATCCCAGCCGTATTTTTTTGGTTCCACCATACCAGCGTAAAAACCTCTTTGATAGTCAAGCACCTGTGGTACCACCAATTCGAGCACTAATCTAGAGCATCAGCAATCTAAGGGGTCGGCACCCAGCTTCCATCACCATGTGGCCAAGCTCCTCACTATGCAGAAGAACAGCCTGGCTGCGCTATGTAAAGGCGAATGCGCTCAGGCCACCTGCAGTATGTCGTAAATATCCTGGCAGATGGTGGCCATATAGTCCGTCCGTTCAAACAGCTTCTTGCGGTCAAACTCCCAGCGCGAGTCGCGCCCCGACATCTCGATCTTTGCCCGCACGTCCAAGTAGCAGCTTTTCCACAGCTCCAGCACCTGTTTCCCGTCGTGGGCTTTGGTTTTCGCTACATCTTGCCCGTCCCTGCCCAAGGTTGATCAATAGAAGATATATGAGGACAATAAACTAGCTGCTAATTGCTGCATATATTTAAAAGATTAGACAAAAAACAATTATACAAAGGTTGACTGTGGCGATGGGCTCCAAACCAATTGCAAAATAAGCAGTTAAGGGACTTATTGTCAGAAGTTACAAATCCAGCTGAACCAAATAGCCAAACATATATAAGACATGTTGCGTACATTTCATCCACAGAGCTGAAGCTCTTTTCAAAGGTAACCTCTAAGACTGTATATCTAGAATGTCATATATTAGACAGCACTTGTATTATTGAACATATTACATCAATAGTTAAGTTGGTGTTGAAGCCACCACAACCCTGTTCTGTCGGTGGATATGGAATATGGAAAGTCAGGGTTGAAGTCTGTGCTTTTGCACAAGAAAGATAAATGTGGACGGTCACGAAGTGAGGAGCTGCTTAAGTTGAGCGGGGAGCTCACCTGAAGATGGAGCGAACGCTGACCACCCTTGCCACCCGCTCCGAAAGCTCCCAGGCGATACGCTCCATCAGTGGCACCAGCCGCTCATCCTTGTTGTAGTGGCTGGAGATGATCCACACCATGCGGATGCCATTCATCATCACTGGGATAGTCTCCAGGACCACACGAAAGTCCGTCCCCGTGGCGAGGTTCTGGGGAAGAACAACAAGGTCAATACCTGTCAATCTGTACATTTTTCATTAACTGTAAAGCACGTTAGGGATGCAGTGATTCTGAATGATTTCGAAAATGCAGGAAATTATGGAGACACTCTGGTCTATAGAAGATAACTCACAAACGCACATTAAAAACCACACTCAACTAGATGCAATTTACAGCCTTTGCTGCACCTAAATGGAATGTTTTCAGATTGTGGGAAGGAACTGCATGGGGAGAACATGCAAACGTCACACATAGAGGTCCAAATCAACAACTGCAAAACCTTAGAGGGAGCAACGGCACCTGCTGAACCAAAATTGATTAATAATTTTGAACAGGGGGGTATTCCACAAAGCAGGATTAATGGAAAGTCTGTTTTATTTTGCCAAGTCTGACTCATTTAAATGAGAGTTCCGTTCCGTTCTGTCTAAAATGAATCTCTGCTGAGCTACCATGGTAACTTGTGAACAAGTCTGCTCCGGACCAGGTTAACTGTCTCGCTTAGAATGTCCAACGTGTGAGAACAGATTTCCAAAAGATTATTCCGTCGGACAAAATTCCACGCTCTCACTACTCATGTTATGTAATAAATATAATAAATCCTATAAATTCTAATTAGTACTAAAATAATTAAATTAAAAGCGTACCCATGCTACAATGGTCAAATCTGAAAGGCAATGACTGTGATTGAAAAAAAAGATCCGTTAAAATAATATGAACAGGAAGATATTTTTATATCTTGTTTAGTCACTGTCTACTTCGAAAGTTTCTTTGTTATTTTACTAAGACAAGATACAGTTATTTGTGCAGAACATTTCACATGGATGCAATTAAAAGTATTTTACAGAGATTAAATAATACAGAATAACATTATTCAGTAAGAATGACAGATAAACTTGACTATGGGGATTGAACCAGGACTTTCACGGTGTAAGGTGACAGCATAAACCACTGCACCACTTACGCATTTAGTCTGTCTGCCGTTCTTTGTCAAGCCAACTCCCCGGCTTTATTTATGGCCACACTATTGCCTTTTTTAGCGATTACATCTTTGTATTTTTCATACAGCTCCATCAGCAGGGTTTGTTCTGTGGCGGAAAAAACACCACTCTCCTTTTACATGCTTTCCAACTAATTTGATCAATCTATCGTTCATCCCTTCATTTGGGCGTCTTAAATATCTCAGGTGTACACACTTAGTGAGACTATGCAAGTCTGTCTTGTATGAGCCTTGACTAGTTAAAGCTGAACTGCGTTAGTAGACCGACATGAGGCTAAGTTTAGAGATGGCACTAGTTTGAGTCTGACTTTTTCAGAAATGTCTGGCTTTCTTTAGCTACTTTCATCGAATACCCCCCAGGCCTTAAATATAGAATGAAGGGTCACATGTAAACAAAAACTACAAACAATCTCATACAGCAGACATAAAGTACGATCTTCAGACCTTGAAGTGCCTTTCCAAAGTGCTGAGGAAGCGCACATTCTCCACTGCTTCTACGTGCAACTTGCCAAGATCCAACATGGTCAGTTCCAGGTTCTGCATGAGGACCGGGTTGGCAAGGTTCACTGTATCCAAGACCTTCCTCACCACAGGCATCTTCAGCTGCTCGTTTAAGGCACTCAGGACAGCAGCACGTTCTCGCCAGAAGTCTATCTCTGCCATGGGACCTGGGGCCTTGGGGCAGGGGTGGGGAAAAGCCATAATTATACCCAATGCCTCCACAGAAAGCAAACATCATAAACACTGGTGGTGGTTTCACCTCACCTGTGGTTTCTTCTTCCGCTGTTCCTCAATGACTATGAAGATCTGAGTCTGCCAATTTATCACGCATTGTTCCAACTTCTCCACAACCTCTGGCATGGAAGCCAACAGATCTGCTTCCTGGGCCAGGTCCATCTCAGGAATAAAGAGCTTAATCTCACCTGTGGAACCAGGCCACCACCTTTAAACTAACATGCCTGAAATTACATACTTGACCCATGTACTGAAACAGCCATGCATGCTAATGAACAGACATCTTCCTCCAGTAACGAACATCAACGAATGTGCACAGACCTTCCAGCTGCTGGAGAGTTCTATCAATGTGGCTGTGGAACTTCTGGACGCTGTTCAGAAGTTCATCCCGGATCGTGTGCACAATGCATGATTCCATGGGTTTCTCTGTGAATTCCTCTGTTCCAGACCCGTGGTGCAGGTCCTTGGCTTTGGCTAGCTGCTCCACTTGGTGGTAGCCACCACCAGAGACCTTTAGCCGATTGATGGTGAGTTGTGGTATACATACCTGTAACAGGGACAGTTAATCAGTCGACTCCTGCGTGTTCGCAGACTGCCCACATATCCCCTCGAGGTTTCAGTCGTAAACATCTGGGCCCGGCACTACATACATGACTGAGAATATTCTTCAGCATTAGTAAGGAGTGTCCATTCAGCATTCCTGTCTCCAGCAATCGTGGCATCAGGTTGTTGGCTTCGTTGATATCCAGTGGCTCAATGATGGTCTCTATAATACATCCACAATGGAAATCATTCTTCCTCTAATTGATGTAACTGCTTATGTTGCATTATATTCAGGAAAAAGCTGGCGCCCATTCCAGAAAGCTGAGAGTGTGAGACTGGGTGCACATTAACAGGCAAACAGCAAGCATAGAAGTAGGATAGAAGTAATCCAGATAACTGTAGGCCAATCAGTTTAACTATAGTATTATACTGGAAATTAATGGAAGCTATTATCCAAGTGAAAATGGTAGAATACCTGTCAAATAACATTCTGAGGGATAGCCAACATGGATTTAGGAAAGGTAGATCCTGTCTAACTAATTTACTTAAAGTTCTTTGAGGAAGCTACAAGAGAAATTGATCACAAAAAGGCCTACGATGTGATCTACTTAGATTTCCAGAAGGCC
>JABFEB020000040.1:36497200-36514237 GCA_019775895.2 Stomatorhinus ivindoensis
CAGCGTGTAGTTGGAGTATGGAATAGTCTTCCTGCTAGTGTAGCGCAAGCTAAAACTCTGGGTTCCTTTAAATCTGAACTAGATAAGATTTTAACAACTCTGAGCTATTGAGTTCTCCCCAAACGAGCTTGATGGGCCGAATGGCCTCCTCTCGTTTGTAAATTTCTTATGTTCTTATGTAAGCAAGTTAAAGACAGCAACCCACTGGAGGAATGGAAGTTAACCAGGAGGTATTCCTTATAAACACGGGGAAAATGCAACCTCAACACACAGAATTAGCACAAGAATCAAATCCACAACACTGGAGGTAGAAATATTCAGTTTCAATGTTCTGGGTCCCATCCTGAGCTCCTCACCGCTGGTGTTTCGAAGGAAGTAAAAGATACTGGACTTTGTGAACATCTCTGGGACAGTATTGATGGCCACATGCAGCTCCATGTGATACAGAGTCTGGACCTCAATCCTCTGGAAAACAAAAGCAAAAGGCTGATTGGTTTCTTTTAACCCTGACTGAGAACCTGTTTAGAGGCAGCTAAAGCAGGGCTCAAAGCTCATAGCTGGAACAAAAGAAATGAGACAAAGTTAAAACTATTTGTAAAATTTGGTAAGGTTGGCCATCTTACAGTGAGACTTTTCTTGTTTTCAACATCTGGGATTGCTCCAAATCCAGGAGTGACACTATGAGAATCACCCACAGGGGTCAGGGTGTTTTCTGCAGTTCCACCAATGAAAAAAGAGAGAAAATTCAGTTAATGTAAAATATTACTACTGTTGCCCATGGATCGGCAAATTAGAGGGGGGGGGGGGGGCGGTCATTTTTGAAGCATCTTAACCAGTAAAAGCCTGAATTATATATGTGTTCCTTTAAACAAAAACTTCTGAGTTTTTCAAAAGCAAGCATACATGATTTTACTCCCTCCTCCCTCACCTTGTTTAGATGCAAGAGTTTATTTTACTTGCATTTTCTCTTCAGACCAGTATTCTCAGTCCAAATGAATCTCAAGTTGACAATGGACTGTTTAAAAACAGAGCATGCTTACTATTTGGTCTGAGTACGTCTTGTTTTGGAGTTAATTACAAGATCATGGATTCTTCCCTGTACAGAATTATAAGGCAAACAATTATTATTACTAAGATGGGCCAAAAAGGACCTTACAGAGAGCATAACGATTTTAAAGTCCTGTCAGAGGGATACCAAACAATTCAAATCGCCAAAATTTTAAAATGTGATCACAGTACAATCAAGTATTTTGTGGCCAAAGAGGATGGAAGACACAAAGCAGAAGACACAAAGTACCTGCTAAAGATTTGCATGAAATTAAACAGAAACTCTTCAACATTAAACGCCACCATATTTCAGAGCTGCAATGTGAACGGAATCGCTGGAAGTACTAAGTGAAGTACTGCGTGACATTGCTAAGGTCACAAGGGCTGAGAAACGACTTGCACTCAATAAGGCGCACAATGTTAAGAACGGGTACGGACACGTCTCAAGAAGGTTTTGCAGCTCAGACTTGCAGATGGTTTAAACACAAACTCCAAGATCTGCACCTAATTCCCAGAATATACCTTATTCTAACGCTAGTACAAGAAAACGTCAGCAGATTTCAAAAAGGTTATGATATGTAGGACAATGTCCCTTCCCATCAATCATTTCATAGAGTAAAAAGACTTGAAAGTGATTAAATTGTGGCCTGGCTCCCATCATAGCCTGATCTAAACCCCATGAGAAATACTGGGACTTACTAAAACTTGAGATTAACCAAGGTGGCATGCAGTACACTTCTCAGAGCAGCATCGAGGCGGGGGCCCTAGCTGCCTCAGCTAAGTTGGGACATTAATAAAATCAAAAACCTGATTGGATCAATGGACAACAGGCTCTCAATGGTCACTGAGAATAAAGATGGCTATACAGGACATTAAACATGGTTCAGTAGATGGTATAGAAAGGTCGATAGTTTGTTATTCCTTGTATGGACACAATACCTAAAACATTTTTTATTATTAGTTCGGTTAATTGTGAATAGAGAATAATCCACATAGTTTCTGATTGCCTTATTATCTGATACACTGATAATTGAGAGTTTTTCCTTTTTTTGTTTGTGACATACTAATACACAAATTTCTCTCTAAATAAAATTACTTAGAACAAAAGAAAACAACTGAATTCACTTTTATACCTGTCTTAGTTTTGCTGAAAATTATCTACAGCAGGAGTCTCAAACTCAAATTGCCTGGGGACCACTGGCTGTGTGTTGTTCCCCAATGGGGGCACGTGAGAAATCACACAACTTAAAAATCCCATATTTTTCCAGCTTTAAATTTTATGTTCATCTATAAAAATGGGTCTCTGATCAATTAGAAGAAGAATATAACCTCACCAATTAGAGAAAAATTAACATCATGATTATATAGTGACCAAAATGATCAGTTTTCAGTATTATCGCAGTATTGTTAAATGTACTGAAAATATTCAAAAAGTACTGATATAAACTGCAATAATTTCACCAAGCTCTATAATGAAAACCAGAAATAGTTAGCAGCACTATGCACTTTTCGTTTGCATAAACATTAAAATAATAATATGGGCAATACCTATACAAACATATGAAAACCATATCATCTTCTAAGAGTTCAGCTATTTACTGAACTTCAGATAAATACAATGCTGTAACATCATCGTTATGCTGGAAAATTCATATGGAAGAATGAAGCAAACTGGTCTATACTGTTAGGGTGGCCAGATAATCTATGTCAGGGAGGATATTCTGAGCTAGGACAGGAATTGTAAATTACCATTTCAATTAAAAAGACCCACATTTCACTTGAGCACTGAGTTCTTGCTGTGTGCTGATTGGTCAGTCTCCTATAATCATGCATGTGTCACTAATGCTAATGTGAAACAGTTTCAGTCAAGGAAACAAACCAGTCAAAGCACAAGAAGAGCTGAACCATTTAGCCGAGCACAGGAGCCTTTCAGCTTTAAAGTAGTTTGTAAAACCTGAAGTAGTTCAGAGTGTCCTCCTTGACATGGATTATCTGGTCACTCTACTCTGAGGCTGATGCAAAAGGTGCCAGGTGTTACACTACACCACTGACAACGTGTACTGTTTTTTTATAAGAGTAGGTAACACTCTTTCAGTTTATATTATTGACAAACTAGACAAAAACAGGCATTTTCCTCCATTCCTAAGTTCCAACAGCATGCACTATATAAGCAAGGGGTCTCCAACTCCGGTCCTGAAGAGCTACTATCCAGTAGGTTTTCTGTCCCACTTGGCTTCTGATGAGCCACGCCTGTTCATGGCATTTACCAGAGAACAGGTGCGGCTCATCAGAAGCCAGGTATGATAGAAAACCTACTGGACGGTAGCTCTCCAGGACCCGGGCAATTCAGTTTCCCTATACGTTTCCCCTGTCACGCAATGATTTGTACACGGTTTCGCTGTTGTTTTCATGTCTTTTTACGAAGCCCTTGAGGTAAACAAGCCATATATTTTAAAACATTGCGTGCCTTTTCGATGTTTTTTGTTTTTACAGATAAATGAAAGTATTTCATTCGTTGGACAGATATTTCTTGATGAAAATGGTATAGTATTGCTTATAAGACTATATTATGCGTGATGATCTACTGTATTCACATGTAATAATGTACCTGAGTCATTTTCAGACATCTCACATACATATTTGTCTAAATATTAGGAGAAATATTATTTCCTGACATCCAGGATATTTGGTTCCCCCCTGTTAAAACAGGTAGACAGCAACTCTGGGCCTCGGTACTAATAACAATACAGTATTCACATGTAATAATGTACCTGAGTGATTTTCAGACATTTCACATACCTCCTTGCTTTAATATTAGGGGAAACATTATTTCCTGATAGACCGGGGAAACATAGGGAAACCGAATTGCCCGTAACACTGGAGTTGGAGACCCTTGCACTAAGGCTAACAGTCAACTTACTTGACATGCGCTATATTGTAGTGGGTGGTGGTGACGAAGAAAACCAAAATACGACCACACGTACACTAAACTTCACCCTCTTACAATGAAAAATCTCCTGCAACTACTATAAGTTATGTTTTTACTAATACAAAACAAATCCACGTTGCATTTCACGCTCGCGCACTTGCGCCTGGAAGAGTCGCTACAGTAGGTTGATCCACGAAGTTTTACGAATTGCGGTAATGAACCGCGGTAATGATGATTATAATTTGAAACCAGCAATATTAGCCGTTGGAAATCAATTAAAAGCAAAGTAAAGCGATAATTTGATTTGATTTTCATTTGAAGACCATATTAAATAGTAAAATAATACCATATTGCGAGCCGTATGTGGCCCATGGGCTGTTGTTTGAGACCCCTGATCAACAGGAATAATACTTCTCTAATAATTCTGCACGTAGTGTATGTGACATACAGCAGACATAAAATATGCTAAATTACAAAAGTCGATCCATGCAACTCTATGCAGTGTATTTAGGTGCAGCTGAGAAGTACAACGTGTGCCGTGGTAGTCCTGGGTCCACCTGTCACTGATTCCTGACGTACCTCTTTGACTCTGAGACTTGGTGGACTCGCACAGGATGGCTTGACTCTCCATCTCAATGGTACCATCCCCATTTACAAAGTCCTCTGCATCTTCTGGAACGAATTTTACATACGATTTTTAAACTCTGGGTTTTAATTGAAAAAACCTTGAGCCAAATATATTTAGTTTATATCCTGCATGAGCATTATAATATGCAGCAATTAAATATCAGAGAACTAAATTCCCGTCCTCACCTACGACCGGTACTTCCACTTCGACTTGCTCCTCTCGAACCGTTTTGAAGAAAAGCAGCATGGATGTGGACTCCTCAGCCGTGACCTCGTTCAGAAACCGGGCGATCTTCTGCTCCTCTTCCCCGTCCCCTCTCCCCAGCAGCTCCTTGAAGCAGCCCACTTCTGTCAGGTAGAAAGCTGCGCACACGCGGTTCCGTATCCACTCAACGCGGGGGTCGTCAAATTCCATCTTCCCGTTCTAGCCGGCACCCGCCGACTAGGTCTGAGGATGTCAAAACCATCGGAACCTCTCGCTTCCTGAAGTTTGGATGTTTGGTGTTGCTATAGCAACCCTGTAACTTCCTCTTGATTCTAGTTCCTGTTCCACAGCGACTCTCCCCATTCATTTTTGGCACTTTTTTAATTGTGGAATTTACCAATACCAATAATAATTCTAATATATAATGATTTTAAACAAAGTTACAAATCTTTAAAAGGCTAGGACATATAAAATAGTGGTTCCCAAACAAGCAAAACCTTCTAAGACAGACAGGTCATCTTATGGGAATCATTTCAAACCCGTAGAACATGATGAAGTCTGCCTAGCTGGGATGACACTTATTTTGTGAATTCATCTTCAAAATGTTTTGATTAAAGACACTTCTCATTTTTATTTTCACAAGGCACATTTTTACATTGGTGTTATGTCAATTAATTGATAAAATAAATGTGTGGCAAGGAGACGTAGTTTCTTCCGCTTTCAAAGGGGGGCATGACAGAAAAAGTACTACTGACAACCAGCATCATTCAAGATTAAGTCAACATACATGGCACTGTATAACCCAGTCATCAGCTTTATTAGTTTTCATTAGTTTTTTGTGAATTTTGAAAATGTTCTGTAAAAAAGACATTCACCATCAGGGAATGTATGATGTAATGGCAAGTCCACATCTTTTTAATGAAAAAAAATCAAATCAGCTTTAGCCTCATTGTTGCTTTACGATAAGGAGTTATGATAACTACACATTCATTAAAATAAATACAACTAGAACAAAACTGAGAGCACAGCAAGGGGAAAAAGATGTGATTTCACCCCTTTGGGAAACCGCCACAGCATTTATGTAGTCCAGTTTGTCCCTGCATTACCCAACTGGCTTATCACTCATATTATCAACACATTTCACAATGGCAAATGTCATTAAATTTGCAGCACCATTCATTCATTCATTCATTCATTAGAAGATACAGGTTGGTCATTTCAAGGTCACTTGTACCTGTCCTCGGTATGGAAAAATTAAATTTTGTTTATAAAAAGGCATCAATTAAAACTGTCGCCCAAAGATGAACTGTGCTTTCCATTCTAACATGAATCATAATACTTGCTTGATTATTACCCTAAGCTGACATTCATATAGTGAAGCGAGATGTTGGCTAGAGGCTACTTCACTCATTGCTGTCAGTCTCCACCCTTTGGGACAGAAGCACCCAGCAAACTGCATTGTACACATTTCCAACATCCAATAAGCAAGGTGCCATCAGTATGTTAAGCTAACAATATAACAAAAAAGAAAACACCTCGGGTGGTTACTTAGCTGGAATCTGAGCATCTTATATGTATAATTCCTTCGGCATGAATAAAAGAGGCAACGTCAAAAATCAAATCCTCCAAGCTTTCTGAAACCTATAAGATGAAAGTGTGTCACATTTGGACATAAAACACACAAAAGAACCAGAAGTCAATTAAATAGCAAAGATTCATTTAAAACAAAATATGATCTGATGATATTTGGTTGCAACAGTATAAGGCATTCAGTGCAACAAAAATTTTATTATGAAAAAAAGGAAGAAAAAGTGTTATTCAGCAATGAGGCTCAATGTCACAGAATCCCCGTAAGTCAAGTCCAGAATCCCAGGGCAGGATTCCAAGTGTCAGATTCACAGCAGGCCATGGAGCTCGAAACTGGAGCAGAGGAGCGAGAACGCGAAGGGTGCAAACTTCACACCTGTCCCACTGTAGAATTTATTTTGGAACTCCACCCTATACACAGCAGAGGGAAGGAAAACAAAGATCTTACCTCATATACCAGGGTCTACAACAGCAACTGAAGATATTTTGGAATGATGGTTCATTTTACTGAAAGGATGAGCAGAGCAGGATTACTGACCAGTGCAGCCGTATGGCATGAAGGAAGGCAGACAGGCCTTCCATGACCAGCAGGATGAAGACGGTGAGCACAGCAAACAGGCTGAACACAGGCACCAGGAAGATGATGCCCACGCTGGTGTCAACACGCAGCCCGACCCGCATCACCATGGCCCACAGCACCTCCGACAGCTCTGACAAAGCAGACAGGCAAGTAGGTTATCCAGCTCACGTGCATGTTCTGATAACTCAGAGCTGAGAGCTGCATCACATATTCAAGCGCTGGTTAAAACTGGTTAAACACCAAGTACTTAAAGGACAATGACATATCTCATGTCAGTTCATCAGTGCACTAAAAGTAATTATACTGTAGTTTGTTGGCCAAAAAAATGCAGATTGTATATTTTCAATAAGTCATGTCCACGAATAGCAGCTTGTTCTTTAAAAAAAAATTTGTTAGGGTGTGACAAAATGCTGATGAAACACGACAATAATAATGAAATTATGGAACAGATTAATCAGAAGCAGAAAAAACCTCCAGATCAACAAAATCAAAGGCAAAAAAACCCTTTATGACAGGTTGTAGCGTTTACATGTGATATCTGCAGGATCTGGACGAGAAGATCCTTTGTCTCAGGTCAGTGGTGGCAATACTTACGGGCATGTGCCAGGCTCAAAGCCCATAGCCTCAGGTAGGAGGCTGTGTTGGAGATGCAGCCCAAGCAGTATTCAATGGTGTGGATGGACTGGTGCAGGAACACCTCCGCAAAGTCGAACTGGCACACAAGAGAAAACACCATGATGTTATCGGTTCAGCTTTTATAACTA
Organism: Stomatorhinus ivindoensis; assembly: GCA_019775895.2. Lineage (NCBI taxonomy): Eukaryota > Metazoa > Chordata > Actinopteri > Osteoglossiformes > Mormyridae > Stomatorhinus > Stomatorhinus ivindoensis. Next base: position 36,504,940 of record JABFEB020000040.1, read on the forward strand.
GCTTTTGTAGTAGGTGACCATACAGAAGTACATGTATAAACGTCTCTGGCACTGTACTTCTCCTTCATAACCAACACAGCTTACGCTGAACTACGTGCTCAACCGGCACAAAACGAGGACTCGCAGAAATAGGGGAAAAAACTGCCTCATTTATCAGCACTGTTGAAATGTTGCTGAGATTCACAATAATACTCCTACCTCCTCCGACTGGTCCTCTCTGCCGGAGGAGTGGTTGTTATGACTACCACCCTCTTCCATATCCTCGTCCCGCAGGAGGCAAAGCTCCTCATCGCTGCTATGCCGCACTCGCTCGTATCCCTGGGTGATAGATTGAGATTGGGCAGATCAAGGTCAGAGGACAGGCACAAAAATTTTTAACTGACAGCAATGAGAGAGAAAAAATACAAATGAAGCAATAAGACCAGAGATGATTCATGCATAATGAAACCATGAGATGAGCCCCTCCCCACTAGACTGACCCGGTACATTCCCAGCCCTCTGCCCCCATGGTGCAGCCAGTAAAGGTAGACTGGTTTTCCCAGGAGCAGCACTGGTACGGACAGCAATGCGATCGCCACCAGGAACACCTGGAAACCTGCCTGTTGGGGCCACATGATGCTTAAGTTACTCTCACAGATTATTACACAGATATGACTGGTTCTGAACTGGTTCTGAAAGTTATAAATCACTAACACACTAGTGTGGGATAGCCAACACACATTTATTCATACAATCTACTCCTCCATCATTTTAAAACAAAGTGGCTTAATATACTGGTTCTCAGTCCTGTTCCTAGTGACTCCCTCTGCCAAAATGTTTTTCGTTCCAACCCACACTTCTTTCAAAGTGCCATTTTCATTATTGGCCTATTAAGGACCATATCAGCCTGATTAAAGTAGGGTTGGAATGAAAACATTCTGGCAGGGGGGGTGCCAGAAAAAGGACTGAGAACCACTGACAATAGAATTAAAAAACTTTAATCAAATCAAATTTAAATGTGCAGTCCATTCCTCTTCTGCACAGCACAGCACAGCACAGCACAGATCTCTTACACTACCTACAATCGTTGGCTAAAATGCAAGTATAAATACCACCCCCCCATCTGGAACCAACCTGCCCAGGGTAAAGCTGCGTCACAGCATCCCCCTGCATGAGGAACATGTTGATGAAGTGGATGAGGATGCTGGGAGCATGACGCGAGTTCGCCGAAGAGAAGGCCAGCCACTTGTAGAAGATCATGAAGACCAGGTAGCCGAAGAGGCACAATAGGAAGAGCAGCTCCGGAAGGAAGACCAGGAACAGATTGAACTTTTTCTTGAAGTGCCTTAGAAATGTGGGGATAAACCAGGAAAAAAGTAGCGGCGTTAGAAACGCACATTAAGGATTCTGGGAGGAACTTCATCTTTGATACACCTGCACTATCCAAGGGCAAAGGGTCACAAAACATTTCACTTCAACATTTATAATTGAGTGACTAAGATTCATTGCCCTTTACACTGTATCCCCTAATCTGAATCAGAAGACCACCCCCTAAGGATAATTACAGGTGATTGAAGACACTTAGAATGACCCCAAAGCTCATGTGAATGATGCCCAGGATCACAGACATCTTCATCTTGTAGGAGTTCAGGAAGGAGAGACGGTTTGTTGCTATGTTCCAAACCTGCAATACCAAAGGCAAAAAAACACATGGGAACATTATTCAATGCAGCACACTTATTTGTCGCAGTTTGAACAGCAGTATGCTTCTGCACTCCAAAGCTTTGTAAATAAGAGCAGAACTGACCGGGTCTATGCCCAGGGGGTAGGGTCCTCCAAAAACCCCGGGGATATTGGGGTCAAGGCTTAGCAAGGCATTTGAGTGCAAGGTTTCGTTCCTATTAATGGTGTGAAAAAAAGAGACCAGTTTCAAAAATGCTGGTTAACACATAATGTTTCAGCCAATGAAAAATATTCCCCAACAGGACAGCCTCCCAACTCACGCCCATTGATTCTGGACGAACATGGCCTTAACGCTCCAGCCCGAGCCAAAGATGTTAAGAGACTTGGAGAAGCAGTCATTGTAGATCAGTCCGGTGTAGGTGGAGAAGAGGCCCATCATCAAGATGATGTAGCGGCCCTCAAAGAAGGTGGTCAAGAACTGTGGAAGATGTTGGACCCTGGTTATAGGCATGTCACGATAGAGCAGTAATGAAGGACCATGGCTTGGGCCTGGAAGGTGCCCGTACCCACCTCGTTACGTGACTGTCTCAACTTTCGGTTGTCCTCAAACAGAATCATCCACCAGGCGAAAAGGGCCATGATGATGCCGTGCCCAAGGTCACCAAACATCACCGCAAACAAAAACGGGAAGGTGATGATGGTGTAAGGAGCTGAAAGGAAAACACAAAATCGGGTTAGCAAAAGTGGCAGGTGGAAAAACAGATCCCTCGGATGCAATTTATTTTTTTAGAGTTTAAAAGCAAAAAAAAAAAAGCTTGAGTGGTCCCATGCCTTGTTGTGCCTGAGACAGGTTACAGGCCCTCCAGTTACCCTGCTTGGGAGAAGCAGTTAGAAGACAGACAGATGGTTGCCCTTACCTGGGTTGACTTCTCTGTAGTTCCCCACACCATAGGCCTCGACGATGTTCTGGAAGCCCGAGGTGAACTTATTGGTCCTTATAAGGGTGGGCGGTGGGTCCTTGGTTGGGATGCGGTTCACAAAAGAAGGGACAGTAGCGCCACTTTTTCTCTGTAGGAAATGAAAGGAAAGTCACTTTACCCGTGCTGGTGGCTATGGAAATACAAAAACTATAATTACTCATTTACTGCCCCATGCCAAATCATTAACACAATCAGCCATGACTAACTGAAGCACTTATTGAATTGTTTATCACCTAATTATCATCATGTGGCAAAAGCGCACCAGGACTTTAGGTAGTAATTGTTAAGATCCATCCAACTCCCACCATGGTTTTGGCTAAGGACTAGTACGAAGCTATTCAGATTAGATCTGCACTTCAGTTGCCAGTTCAATTCATCTACCATACCTCCCTAGATAAATGGTTAATGTACCAAATATGCTAGTTGCTACAACAGGAGTTCATGAAGGATTTCATTAGCAACTGACAAGTTGGAGGGCTAAGTGATGAGAAGGGTGGCATCTGAAATTGCACAATTCCACACTAAATAGTGCAGCGAAATAGTAAACTAGACATAATACTGTGTACCGCAGTTTGTATTAGGGCACAAAAAGTTCCCTAATGGCACCATACATCAGGACAAAATTCGAAGTGTGTCAACACTGTACACTAATCAATCCCACAATTCTAGACTGTGAAAGTCACAGCCATATCCGGTTTGCTTGTTACTTCTTGTTATGCAGGACATCTGTCATTAAAAGTCAAAGTCCAGCAGTTCAAAGGTAACATAGTGCATCAGGAAATTGTACGAAGTTACCATTGCCATAATGTATACTTTTTCCTTGTTTAAGTGTATAGTGTGCGATTTCGAATGCAGCAAAGAACTGAAGAGAAGTACTAGCTGAACCACAACTGCAATTTTCTATGAAGGTCAGCAGAGACTCACCGAGCCTTCCTCCAGTGCCCTCCGTAGGACAGGCAGGTCATTGACTGGGCACCATACTTCGGCAATGAGACACTTGTTGGTGACATCGAAGCTGCACAGGTTTAGAATGTGGTAGATGGCCTTCATCTTCTTGACTTGAACCACCCATGTGTAGACAGACTCCGAGGCCTTGTTCAGTACTTGCCTCAAGTATTCCTCTGTCCTATGAAGGACCTGGTGCGAAGAAATAAATCATTACCAGACAGAACAAGACAGAACAAAATAAAAGTAGAAAAGGCAGTTAAACACACCCTATGGACAAAAGCACTGGGACATCTCTTAATTACTGAATTCTGGTGTTGTATTCAGACCCAGGTTAACAAGCATTTTCGGAAATTCGGAATTCTGAAGAATTTGGTATTATTGCAAAGAGGAACCATTTAAATACATCTCAGGCATGACGTAGTCAAGAGTGGGGTTGCTGAATTCTGAGACACATAGCGTGTAAAATCACCAATACTCTGTTAACGCAATAACTGTAAATTCACTGGAAAGCAATGGAAACGTGTTCTGTGGAGTGACAAATTACTCCATCTGTCAGTATGATGGACGAGTCTGGGTTTGGCGAATTACCTACCTGACTGCAAAGTTTGGTGGAGGAGGGATAATGGTATTGGATTGTTTTTCAGAGGATGGGCTAGGCTCCTTAGTTCCAGTGAAGGGAACTCTTAATGCTTTGGCATACCAAAACATTTTGAACAATTCCATGCTTCAACTTTGTGGGAACTATCTGGGGAAGGCCCTTTTCTGTTCCAGTATAACTTTGCCCTAATGCACACAGCAAGGTCCAACTTGACATGGTTGAGTAACTTTGATGTGGAAAAACTTGACTGGCCCGCACAAAGCCCTGACCTCAACCCCATCAAACACCTTTGGGATGAACTAGAATGGAGTTTGAGAGCCAGGCCTTCGTGTCCAACATCAGTGCCTGACCTCAGAAACGTTCCTCTGGACAAAAGAGCAAAAATTCCCACAGCCACACTCCAAAAGCTTGTGGAAAGCCTTCCCAGAAGAGCGGCAGCTGTTACAGAAGGGGACCAACAGCATATGATGCTTGTAACCTTAGAATGGGATGTCCTAAAAGTTCCTGTAGGTGTAATGGCCAGGTGTCCCAATACTTTCGTCCATATATTGTATATTGCATTGTGTTTAAGCCAGATGGTTCGAAATGTTACTAAATTTTAACATGAAGTGAAACAAATTCATAACAGGTAAACATCCATCTTTGAACAGTAAGAATTAAAAAGCATCGTATCAAATTATGAAGTATCTGAGGGTCTGTGAGAAAATTAAACTGACACAATAAACGCCAAGAGTCAAGATCTCACTGATGTCTTGTCATGGAAGTAAGACACTACTCCGGCTAACCCTACACATAACCCCAGTAAAGTGACCTTCAGCTGTGACTGGGCAATCAGATGAAAGTAAAGCCCAAAAAATCACTTTCATAAGCAAATTCACAACCACCATGCTTCACATTTCCCTGAGTAAAATTCACTTGCTCTAGGGCATAACAGAGAAATCATTCTGCTGACCACAGGATTTGAACAGGTGACCTTCCGATCACAGGCAATGAGTTCTCATTGGTAGTCACAAATCGCCTGATAACAGTGTTACCACTTACACCAATAAGTTACCTTCAAAAGGAGCCCACATCTATGCTTTCTGCCTCTCTGCACAGGACAGCTCCAGCGTATTGTTCAGTCATGATCATTTTCTCTACATCCTACTGCCTGCATGTTCCCACTGACATTGTAAACTCCTTGGCATAGGCGCTTAACCCTCTGAGGGCATCGTCAGCGATGCCGCGTATCTCTCATGTTATTTCCCTTTATATCTTGCTGAATCGCTTTATATCTTTATGCAGAATCATGAAAAAGTCCGTAATCTGTCTTCTTTTCAAAATGTCCATTGTCGGAAGTATTAAAGTTTTTAAAATCAAGTTAAATAGGCAGAGAAGTAAACCATGTAACCTTATTTAGTGTTACCTGCATCGGGGGCGTGTAGTACCGCTCTCACCCGAAGATCGCTATTCACATTCTAAATTAGCCACATTAGCGTTCTCATGGTAATTTGATGATGAGAGCTCCTACATAATCAATGGAAGGATGCCAGAAATAGTGACATGATTGTATTATTAGAGTTTTTTATTATTATTTATTTATCTGAATGTTGCAACTAAACCACTTAGTCATCTTCATGTAGCCAAGACTTTAGTGATCAGATATCTGGGATCAAAACAAACTGCCACCATTACTTATGTACTTTTATAATGTTTCTGCAAGTGTTCCAAACTGCATTTTGCAATGTCTATACTTTGATGTTGAATTACTAACTTAACATAAGTCTCACATATTTACATTATACAGTAAAATTAAGAGGAGTGCAATACCAAAACAAATATATAAGAAATAATTTGCCATGAATTAAGTATATGATATTGAAAGAAATGTGTGACCATGCCCCAGTCAGTGAATGTGTGTTCCCTACCCCTAGACTCCAGAGGTTTAAAGCAAACTCCACTTCCACTTTGCTTATAAATCATTAGTGCCTTACAACCTACTTTCAAACAACCAGTAAGAATACATCCAAGGAACTTTTACTACGAGCCAAGTCGCCTAGTTCAATAGTAATGTAGTCCGACATGCAATTTTTTTATTAGTCAGCAGACTAGTGTTCAGTTTTTTGTACTCACTCTTCACCTGAAGAATCTGCCTCAGGTAAGCTGGCAAGCTTAATTTACAACCTAGGATACCTCAATGTCTGATTTTATTAAGAGAATTTTTCAGGGTGTTCTAAATGACCTCTGCAATTCATTTGCTCACATGCAAATGATTGAGATAATGGTAAACAGCGGAGCCAGCAGATTAACAACATGGAAGCCATTTTGTCAGATAATTTTTTTAGTGTGACATCGAGATAACTTACAATATTCAGGTCTTGGATGCGAGTCCTGAGGGCTTCCACCACCTCCATTCGCTCTTCATTACTGTTTGGGTAAGGGTACAGGTGACAGTGGTAGCTGCAGAAAGAGATAAGTGATAAATATCATGGGAAATCACCAATACCAGTGGACATTCACAATGTCAGACAGATGGAGGTTGCAGTTACCAGTCACAGATCTTTTTCAGTTTTTGCCCAATCTGGTCCCCCCAGAAGGAGACAAGGAAGACAACACTTTTGGTGCGTTCACCCTGCAAAGACAAGGGACAGTATGAACCATGGCAGTTTAACAGAGAACTTGCCTGTGTTCCACTCATTTTTAAAGCATCTCAGTGACATGGAACATAGAGCCCAGTTTAAAACTTCTTGGCCAGAGAAACAGCACATAATCATCATCAGCACATCAAAAAGCCAAAACAAAACACACACACTCACCAAACCACCCCAATTCATAAATGCACCACCTCCATTCACATCGCGTCTGGGTCCTGCACGCACTCGTCAACCTAAACAATTCTCAAATCAACGCACCGTATCTGGGTCTTCCAGGTACTCGTCGATCTCAGAGTAGCTGAGGATAGTGTAGCCTTTGCAGACCCTCCACAGCATGCGCTCAAAAGCCTCAATCTTTGCTCGGTGGATGAGGCCAGAGACAAACCTGCACCCAGGAGACCAAAGGCAAGCAGCGGTTAAGTCACATATTCACCTTCCATGACCGGCATCAGCCACAACATCATAGAACCAATGTGATTTACAATATTTTTATTTCCTGCAAAACATTAATTACAAGGCTGTGTCTGGCCTTCAGGGAGCAATCGCAATAAAAACACTGAAGCTGCAACACCATAAATATAAAAAAAATGGTTCGAGTGCTTACAAAAAACTTATTGGGGGTGGGATTATTTATGAACTGTTAATCACTGCCAATGGGAAACCAGTAAAACAATCGATATGAAGCGGACTGAACCTGTCAGTAATAGACAGCAAGAAATTAAGCCTCCTATCTCCCATGCCTGGTTTAAGGGTGAACATGGCGCTAGGATACACACCCAAGTTTGGCTCCCAGCCTCTGCATGCTGGTGTAGTCCATCACTGAGTCCTTCTCCAAGAAGGGGAATTCCTCGTACTGTGCCTGCACTGGCTCTCGCTGGACACCGGGGACACAACACAGCCATGTTGGAAAAGCATGCAGAGGCTATAACCATTTACGGTGCCACCATTAAATACTCACAGGTATCTGACATAGCTTTCAGTACTAACCGACCAACAGGTTCTCCCATGGTCCAAACCCTTAACTGATATGGTGCAATAGGGTAAATAAGTCCAGTAATAGGTGGGATTAACAGAAATAATCACTTCCTAGTTATACCTAATACATCCATCCATCCATCCATCCATTTTCTATACCCGCTTATCCTACTGGGTCGCGGGGGGTCCGAAGCCTACCCGGAAGCAACGGGCACGAGGCAGGGAACAACCCTGGACAGGGGGCCAGCCCATCGCAGGGCATACCTAATACATATTTTCTCAATTTATCCAAATAAAATTCTGTATATTTAAGCTTCATAAAATTATAGGGGTGTGCGATTTCATGATATTACATTGAAAATGATTAAAATTCCTCCATGGTCTGCCGTTAGGGAAAGATAGAATGTGCACTGTAGCACGATACTATCAGTTGCAGTTCTATGGCTCATACAGGCAAGTTGTTTTGTCAGCCAAATCCATTTCGATGCACCAATAAACACCAACATGCACTGTGGTGCATGAAACACATTTCCCTGTTCGGCGATGTAGTGGCATGGACGACGTGGAGTAGTTGGTCCCTGAAAAATAATTCAACCTCGATAATATAGAAGTTGTTTATATATTATCGAAAATCAACAGTCATTTGCAAAATCTGCATGTCAGATGTCAAAACCTTTTTAATCACTTCAAAAGAAGACACCCAAAAGAATATGATGTCACTTTGTCTTTTAAGTTTTCTTACTTTATATCGCAAAATGCTTGAAAATAATGGAATTTATTTTTGGTAGTACTGTTCAATAACTTGCAAAATAGTCTTAATCAACGTGAAAAATAATTGTGATAAGATCGTGGATCGTAATCCTGATTTTAAAAAATCGTGATATATTTTTAATGTATCACCCAGCCCTAGAACCATCCATAAAACAGTAACTCCCAGTTGCTACTAATTAGCAAATCCAAAAAACATCATCATTATTAACTGTGAAAACCATTATGTGCTGATTGCAATGCACAGGACTGAGTGCCAGATCAGCCCTTAATGTCTTATACAGCACAAAAGCAACACGCTATCCTCATGTCAGCCTGAAATGGCTAAAACAAGACTGCCCATTCCACCCAGATCATGTGACCTCTCACTGAGGACACCAAAGCCTAACTAAAGACCTTGGGACTTTCACGTGGCAAGATCTATGCCAGCCCTTCAGCTTTACCGCTGAACTCCACTGACTGTTAAAAGAACCCAGCATAATCCAGTGGATTCATTAAAAAAAATGCCTGGTCAGGTGACACTGAAATGATTTCTCTCCACACCCCAGGCCAAAATTCATCCGCTGATTAGCACGAGGGTGGTGCACATGACCAATGATGCACAAGAACTGGAAAAAAAATAAATAAGAAAAAAAAAAAATGCTTTCCACTCTCCAAAATCTGCTTATCCTATTTCCCCTAACTCTCCTGGGGGGTGCTGCCTGGAGACGTCAATGTATCAAGACGCCCAGAAC
>JABFEB020000040.1:36514337-36540106 GCA_019775895.2 Stomatorhinus ivindoensis
GCTGTAAAGCGCTTTGGGATGATGTAAAGTCGTGAAAATGCGCTATACAAAAATAAATTTGTTGTTGTTGTTGTTGTCTCCACCATCCAGAGAGAGTGAACTTGCTCACCCCCCCCCCCCCGTACAGGTTGCTGTCCTCCCCATGTAGGGGCGGGGCCCACCTCAGAGGTACGGTGCACGAAGCTCGGGGTGATGCGCAGCATGTGCATGTACTCCCTCAGCTCCAGGAGGTTCTTCTGCAGCTTCTCCTTGTTCTTGGTCACCTCACTCAGCTCCACCTCAAGCCTCTGAAGCTGCTCCTGGGATAGGCAGAATAAGCCAGCTATCAGAACTCCATAAATCTTTATGTAATCAAACCAAACCTGCAACCGCTTGCGCCGTCTACCTGACTTAATCGACACATAATTATCACCTCTAGTGTCTGGGCTTAATAGTTAACAGGTCACCTTGCCCACACCCACCCGACACCATGTGCCATGTATGGGAAATGTTTCTGGCTCTATGTGCAGATGCTTTTTCAGATCAAAGATTACCTACAGCAGCGGTGGCCAATCTTATCCGCAAAGGGCCGGGGTGTATGCGGGTTTTTGGGGTAACCTTTAGGTCAGCTGTTCAAACCCAGGTGTGAGGACTCCTCAGCCAATCAGTCCACTAATTAGTAATCTAATTAGGGAGGCGCAGTGAAGACCCACACACACACAGCGGCCCTTTGCGGATTAGATTGCCCACCCCTGCCCTACTGGAATGTTCTCTAGTAATTGTTGACACCAGTGCAGGAATATGAATACCCTAAAATAATAATACTACTTACATTTCACCAGAACTGCATTACTAATTAAGTCTTTTAATTATTAATATTAAAATTACACAGGTACCAAATAAAAAGGCAGCCTATATCCCCAAAAAGACACTTTAAATTAAACTGAGCTCCTAAAAGTTTAACATGGCAACATACAACAACATTAGTGTACTCACTGAAAGATATCTTGAGAAGACAGACAGCTGGCTATTACGAAATGGAACTTACCATTATAAGCAGTACATGTTTCGGCAGTGGAGCAATAGGGTTGACCTCACCATCAGGAAGAGGGATGTCTGCTTTCTTAATTTCTCTCAGAAGGTACCCTGCCAGAAAAGATGGCCTGACTCAGCAGAGCAGCACCCACATGTAGCATCCAGCAAGATGCAAACACCCACATTACGCAAATCAAGGTTTAAGTAGAACATCAAAATACAATGTGGTACCTGAGAACCAGCCATCAGAATTCTTCAGGCGATTAGAAAACCAGAGCAGGCGCGGTGGCTCCCATAACAAAGGGTCACGTTCTACTTAAATCCCTTTCTAAGCTGAACTGGTATGGTCAAACCATTTACATTTACAGCATTTACATTTACAACCATAGCTATTTCTACAGATATGTCTCCAGTTTGACCCCCCTAAGCTGTTCCCTGTGGAGCACTAGAAAACCCAACATCAATCTCCTAACAACAATACGGAAGGCAGCTCAAACAGGAAATTGTCTGGCCACATTTTGGTAGTGATGAAGCCTGAACCTTATGTCAAGTAACAAATAACCACAAACAAAAATAGAGGAAATGCCAAATGTACAAAGTTATTTTCTTCAAAACGCATTGCAATTTAACATATACAGTGGAACCTCAGTTCTCGAACTCATTAGAACTCGAATTTCTTAAAAGTCGAATCATCCAGTTCAAAAAAATAAATTACCGATCTGAATCTCAGAATCTCGATCTGAATCTCAGAAGTCAAACCGTGAACGCCGACCTAAGATAACTAGCACACGCGGGGAAATTACTTACGAGGCACATCTCTCAGCAAAAAAAAAAGGTAAAGCTTCAGTCTCAGGGAGTAAGGGGTTTAATTACAGGTAAGGCAGGCAAAACGCAGACGGACAATAAAATGACCGGACTGGGGAAACAAACTGAAATGTGGACGAAATACAGAGGACTAATGACAATAACCAGAAATAGCTGATCACATGGGGATTCCACAAGGGGTTAATGAGGGGGCGTGGCACACGGAAGGAGCGGACGATCAGGGCAGGACACTGTGTAAAGTTTAAAAAAAAAAAAACAACATTGTTTGGATACATTTATTTTCTTTCTTTACAATTTACTGTTTTGATAAATGTGCTCTTCTTGTTTTATCTGGTTCATTTTGTGTTTAAATGCTAAAAAAAAACATATTTAGGTGTAATTTTTTGGTGCCGGGAACCAATTAATTGGTTTTCCATTATTTCTTATGGGGAAAATTAGATCACAACTCTAACTTTTTAGGATTTGATCCGGAGTTCTGAACGGATTAAATTCGAATTCTGATGTACCACTGTATTCATAAATGCGAAAATGTGTCTGCTTATAAAGCAAATATATCACAGAATTACACTGTCTCAAATTATTTACCAAGTAAATGACATTTTCCCATATCGTGTTAGAGCACAAAGAAGTGTAAAATGAGAGGCCCTCCGCTCGACTTATAAACATGATGCTTAATGGCATGGCAATGCTCTGTAATGACACCCTACCTAGAATTCTCTCCATTTCTTCACACCTCTTGATTTCGTTGACAAATTTACGCTGGAAGGAACTGACACTGGGGTTAAGCTAAAACAGGGAAAACAAACAGGGTTAATCTCTATAAAAGACTACTAACAGCAAAAACTATCCTTTCAAAATTATCTGGTTTTATCTTTGGTCTTCATTATTTGGTCACTTATGCAGTAATAACTGCATGCTTGGTTTTGTCAGGTTTCATCATATGTTCTGTTGCTCAATATCAGTGTCAAGAATTCTGCAAGAAACACAATATCCACCCCTCCCTCTCTCACATACTGTGGCTGTATTATGGTTTTGGGTATATAAATACGTGAAAGACATTTGCTGGACTATTTGTGTTGCTTATATATTACAGGGGACATGGAGAAAGAAAGAGTAAGGTTTTACTCCTCTTGTAAACACCAAACTCCTTCAGATGGATGTCAGTTTAGAGTGTCAAAAAAATTAAAATAATAAAATATCGTATGTCAAGAAACATGCAATCTATGTTCCTGCTGTTAGCCAGATAACCTGTGAGCAAACAACCACGGACCTGTCATGGGACACTAACCACTGTAAAATGCGCTGAAACTACACTGAGGGACCTAGATGTCCACGCAAACGTATAGGTGTATTGTGGTTGCAATTAAAATAGTCTTTTATGATAAAATTAGATTTGTACAGTGTACACCGAATGAATAAACTCCAGAGCCACTGTCTTCAATTCGACTTTGGAGCCGCTAGCAAAGTTTCCGCATCAGATGCGCTTCAACACTTACATCCCTGAATTCCACCAGCCCCAGTTCTCCCAGTTCGCAGACACAGTCGTAGGCCGACCCCGACTGCAGGAAGAGCTGGGCCAGGCACATCTCCTCGCTCCGGAACAGCGAGCCCATGTCGTCTTCCTCCACCTCCCCTGTACCTCTCGGAGGCTGGCTGGTCCGCTACCTACTGCCGTCCGTAGGCGGCCGCTCGTCCACCATTAGCGCACCGGACACAAACCTAAAGTGAAAACGCCGAACCACCCAACTGCCGATCCGGTTGTCAACGCACAATCAAACCCTGCGCCAATTCCGTACCTCCACTGATCACCCATAAAACTAAAGATATCGCAGTTTTTTAAATGACACTTATTAGTTAAGGTTATCAAATAGTTCCCACAACGGGAATACAGAGAGGCAATTTATCAGCTAACTTCACTACCGGCACAGTTAAACCCGTCTAAGTAATTTACGTAAAGTGCGCAAGTTTACACTAACAGTTGCTAACTAGGTAGCAAAACTAGATATTCTCGCCATGCCCCGGATTTCCATAGATCGTCACGCGATGAACGCTTCCGGAGATTACCGTCAAGCAGCCGCATGCTATTTAGAAAATCCACCCCTCCCAGAGCGCAGCGTAGTTTTACTCCACGTAGTTTGTCAGAAATCGTCAGACGACAGTCCAGCGAACTAGGAGCGGTGGCCGACCAGAAGCTTTCCCTTCGTTCCAGTAGGCGGGGAAACCGACCAGAATCCAGACGGCCCACGAAATCAACGAAAGTTACTACTACTGAATGACGTACACTCACGCGCGCAGTCTATTATTAAAGTTTATTCTCAAAACAATTTCCTAATCGTGTGGTTTAATTGTATGTACACAATCCAGATATACACAATAGAAAATGTAAACTTTTGACCTGATCAAACCTGTGAAAACTTAGTTCTAGAAATGCACTGTATTCCAACAATGAAGCCACATTAAATCTGAGCGGACACAGGTCAGGATTGGCCTGCATCTTTCCTTCTGTCAGCTGAAGCACTCTTCTGGCCCCACCTCAGGCATAGTTGACCTTCAAAAAACTGCAGTGCTCCAGGCCTGACGAATCTGTCTCCACGGGGCCCCCAGTAGGGAGGCAGCAAAGAATAAGAAGACCAAAATCAGCCCTTTAGCAAGCGAGATTGAGTAGGGTTCACCTAGCGGAGACAGAGGGAAAAACCGAACTTGTGTTTACGTCATAAAAACCTATATATTTTGTCAGTAATGCTTTATATTATGTCAAGAAACATCTTTAGAACCCTTCATTCAGAGTAAAAGAGGTGCTAAAGACACAATACCAGTCAAAAGTCTGGGCACACCTGCTTTTAATGATCTCTTCTAGCAATGATATTCACCTTTTAATAAAAGGCAAGTCTTTGAGGCAATGAAGTAATATGTATCAAATATTGCAATGGTCAAGTGACGTGTTCAACACCTCGAAAATTTCTCAAAGTTTAGATTCTTCAAAACAGCCTCCTTTTGTTTCAATGGCAGCATTGTAGTACTTCAATCAGGCTCCAGTTTTGGCCACCTGGAATACTTCTCCAACAGTCCTGAAGGAAGCTCTGGGCACAAGCTGGCTACCTTGCTCTTACTTTTCAATACAACTCATCCCAATCCAGCTCTACAGGTTTTATGAGTTTTAGTAGGTATGTCCAGACTTTTTGCAGTACCTGACTGGTACTGCAATACCTAATTCTGTGATGCAACTGAGGTAGCCACCAAATTAAACAATTGCAGTAGAACAGCAGAAGCTGGCAGTGAAGATGGTAATAGCCTGACCTGTGTAGTATCTTGTCAATGGGTAGAGAAGCTGGGGCCAGCAGATGTCATTCCTGTCACAGTCATACTCAGTATAGTTGATCTGGAACCTGACAGATGAAAGGTCTGATCAGAATACATTGGGAGGGTCTTGGCATGTTGATTGTGCAGAATCTCTTGGCTACTGAGATCACACCACTCAGCCCACAAACAACCCAATTTTCAGAGTTCAAATGTGAGATCACAAGCATTCCAGCAGGAGCCATTCAACAACGGTGTGGTATTAGCACCTGAGTGGACATGTGACATGTGTGACAGGGGTTTACCTGGTTTTGATTTGTGGACTTTGGACAGGAATGTTGATAAATGTGACAGCAGAAGACACAGGGAAGCCCTGGGTAATGGCAGAGTCCTGACAGGCCTGGGGATCTCCACCCCCACAGCCCACCCTCCATGTCGACAAGGTATAACTAGCAGAACAAATACAGTTAATGCATTGTCATTAACTAGGAAGATGCTGAAAATAATGAAAAAGGTATTCTAGCATACAAAGTCTAATTTAAAATACCCAGAACCTGAAAGGTGAGTTCTGATTTTGTGCAGACTAGTGATTAAGCTGCAGGTGTGAAACAGGAGAAATGGGACTAGGAATCCCAAATGTATGAAAATATTACGTACTGACTAATTCAAACCATTTCCCGTTGGTTACATAACTGGTTCATTCCGGGTTAATCATGGCAGTGACTGGTTAGCACTGGCTAATGTTACTCACTTAGGCTTCTGAATTCTCATTTCTACTATAACTACCCAAATGTTATTTGAAATAAACAGAGAGAACCAGCCAAGTTTTTTGTTCTCAGTCATTTAGAATATATTTTAAATGGTCTCACCTGACCTCCAAGGCTTGGATCTGATAACTAGTGCCATGCCCAGTGACAGTGCTGAAGATGTGAATGTTCAGATGGGAGGGGACATCCTTACAGACACCAACAGAGTATTCCACAGGGGTCGTGGCATTCAGCAGTACATCTGGATGACAGGTCACAATATGAAAGAACTAACTTATACAAAAAGTACACAGTATTACAGGGTCAGCTGAAACAGTCACAATTAATTCCATGGATAACAATAACCAAATGTTTGATCTACTTTGTCTTGAAACCCATAATGAAATATATGCTGACCTAATATAAGGCTACAGAAGGAGACATTTTTACTGCACAATTCATCGACTTAGAGATGACTTCATGAAAAGAACTAACAGGTAATGTTCACCCATTCGTCCAAGTTGAATGAGTTCGGGTTGCCATTCTTGGCTACATACGACGCAGTCACCAAATCACCCAGACCTTTGTGGATGGTCTCCCTGTTAAACACAGTGTTAGAATCAAAGAAGTTTATTCTCATTACATACATTTTGAATAGAAAAAATCCTAGCAAGAAATTTATCCCAGGAACTTCTGCATTTTATATATTCAAAGCTGTTATTGGCTTGCTTACATTGCTAAGATTTTAGGCAGTCTATAAGCAAGTTAGAATGTATTTGTATTTACAACATTGTGGGGACCAAATGCTCCCACAATGTGGTAAAACCTGTCACTTTTTAACTTGTGGGGACGTTTTCAGGTGCCCACAATATTAGTTTAAATTTTACATAAAATTGTTTATGCAATCAAAAAACTAAAATAGCCAGAAGTCTTGTATTTCATATATTTACTTGTGGTTAAGGTTAGGGCTGGGTAGGAATTAGGGTTTAGTTAAGGGTTATGTCCATAGAAACGAATGGAAATGATAAGAATATATGAACTGTGTGTGTTTACCATGTAACACACCTGAGCTGCTTACAGTGTGTTTAGCATGTACACACCTGAGATGCTTACAGTGTGTTTAGCATGTACACACCTGAGCTGCTTACACTGGGTCAGGTCTTGCATACTCAGGAGCACCAGGCACCCTGCCGTTGAATTCTCTCCAAACAGGACTGGCTTTTTCCCAGCTGAAGCACAGAGTCCATCTCCCACTGGCATCAAAACAGGTGAAGAGAGACTCCACGGGTCACCAAAGATACACACAAGCAGCAGGCTGTTCCTGCACCCTCATCCCTGCCGTACCTGGCTGCCACATGCTGATGGGTGTCCTCCGCAATCCCCCCGTGTCCCTGTCCACAGAGCCCCCGATGATGGGCTTGCCAACAATATAACCTGGAACCCCAAAGTCACAGGAAGTCCATTACCATGCATGGGTAGGGGAACATCGAGGTTATAACCATCACTACTGTAAAAGTGAAACCCCCCCCCCCCCCAAATCGTTCTAGAACCAAGAAGACCAGTTTTTTGGGTTCCCTCTGTCTATTTCCATCTCTTTTGTTCTCAGTCACACAAAGCCTTGTCAGCATTCCTGTCCTGGAGGAAACATTCTAGTCTGTCCCTGAATAACTGAAAATGAACAGATTTCAAGTTGTAATGCAAGTAAAATGTGTGGAATGACACAGACCTGGGTTGCTGGAGCTGGGCTGGCCAGATGCATTTCCGTTCACAAATACAGCTGAGAACCAGACTGTCAACGTAGCTGCGAGGACAGAGATGTAGAGCCACTTCTTAAGAATTGCTGTCTTTTCATGAAGTTCTTTGATTTTCTTCTCTGAATGCCATAAACAAAATAGCTCACCACCCGGATCCAGAGGCACGTCACCAATGGTCCGACGGAGCACGATGCCCGTGAGCCCATTTGCTCTCCAGAAGAATGAATAGTCCAGGGCCAAGGTGGCATTCTGACACAGCTTGCTCCAGTTCTGCTGGGCCTCTGCAAACACACATGAGCAACATCTAGAACCTTTTAATTACAGTCTGCATATGAATAGTAACTGAAGGAGAAGATGTGATAGAAAGGTACAGGTGTGTGGGAATGGATTTTATGTGTATGCACATTAGTAATAAACCTACTGTCCCTTCTATAGATATTTATGGATTTAGATTATAGACGTGCATCTCCATCACTGAGAAGATGCCATACACACCTCGATGCACTGCCACCGATCCAATACATTAAAGATACATATGAAGTTGGTATTGTGATACGATATGATTCACCCCTATTGTAATGCAATGTGATTTGTGATGCATCGCCAGATACACCTCCAACTCATGTAAGACTTGACCAAGAAACTCGTGGCAAATTGGCCACTAACAGCTGCAGGGAACTGGAGATGGGAGGGTGTCTTTGAGAAATAGTTTGGGGGGGTGGAATTCAACAAAATCTAAAATTATTGGTCAAAAAGTATTGGTCATATTTCTAAATAATAAAAGTAAAGGTCCACTACTAAGAATTGTATATAAATTAATGTAATCCCGGCCGTTTGTTGTTGTTGTTGCTCGCTCCAGTGAACAGTGCAGACCAGGCCCCGAAACATTGTTTTGGTATGTTGGTGATGTCATGAGGTGTGGTGAACATGGTGACAGTCTGACTTTAGGTGCCCTAATCCAGTGGGGAGCGAAATATGATAGGAGAGGTGCGTGATGGTGAATACAGTCTGGAGGTGAAAACAACAAAATAAAACTAAGCACTTTCTTTTAGGCCTGTAGAAAATATAGCAAAGCAAACAAAAACTACAAACTTTGCACTGTATTACAGATTCTTCCTCACTTCCTCAAAAATATGAGAATGAGTTGGTGATTCTTATCCCTTTCTAAGACACAATAGAGAGTCTGCTTCTGTGTGCAACAGTTTACAATACTCACAGATTAAACTTTCATTACAACAAAATGGTAACACTTTACTTGAGGAGACACAAATAATGTAGCATTATGCTATGACTTATGTATTAATTAAACACAAACTCAGTCTTAGTTATAAACTGATGTCATGTTTGTTCTTTAATGAATTGTCACACATCTTTAATGAATTCACACATTGTTTTTCCTCAAGCAGTTACTATATTTGTTACCAAATCTGTTAATTCTGTAAACCTCTGTGAATACTGAAGGAACTACCAACAAATTATTGAAGTTCAAGCAATGAATAACACAAGCAAAATACTGATCTCATGTTTGCTTGTCATTAATGAATCATAACACATCTTTCATTTTGATTAGTGTGAGTAGTTTGTTCATGATTAGTACTTTACTAGTAACTGAGTTATTACTAAGCACTTGTATCCCCTCAAGTAAAGTGTTGCCAACAAAATTACAACAACTAACATTTAACCAGTTACTGGTTTGGTTACGTTTCCCATAGCGGATAGAGAAAATCAAAATCTTTTAAATGAACCAAATAAATTTCCATCTGGCTCATTACCAAACATGCTTAAATATTAAAACAAACAGATGGCTCAATTTTATTCCCAAAAAAATTGGATCAGCCAGGAGCCACATTTTACCTTCACAAACACAGACACAAAAGAGAGCCTGCTTTTGTGCACAAGAGCTTACAATCGCAAGCAGGAATGTGAAAAATAGGTCTGGGAGCATAATGACCCCTGAGAACATTAATAATGCCAATAACTCCCTAAATAAATAATATGAATCAACAAAGTAAAATGATTTAACTTGCTATTCTACATTATAATCAATCAGATTTTGCTGATGCAAATATGTTAGAAACGATGTATTCCCAAATTGTATCTGGTACTCACTTTTTCAATCAGGGCAGTCACTTGGTGAAGTTCTATGCCAGTGCACCAATCGATTAATCTATCCATCACTAGTTTAGACTCATTAAATCCCCAGGAAGCAAAAGCTTGAATATGTAAACACTGATATAAAACACATTTTCTGCCACCCAAACAATTATAACACAGGATCTCACCTTCCCTGTTCATTAGCAACCAATATGTACTTACAGATTCTGAGAAACTGTATAGTTCAGGGTCCCCCAATTCTGACATTAAGGAACCCAGTTTAATCTGTATTAGAAGATATAGGACCATTAATAACTCACTGGTTGTAGTTTAGAATTGTTACAAAGAACCAGTGCCTCTCTGAGCATGCTCAGTGTAGTATTTAACCTTACCTGCAGGTGAGGCTTGTGCTTTCCCAGAGAACCACGAGGACTCTGTGGGGCTCCGTTTCGCAGCCTGACCGCGGCTAGACACAAAGGGGCTCAGGTCTGTGGTGAACACCTCCTCCACACGTACTGTGACCACACCTGGAGAGAGCAGGTTCACAGCAAGGGTGACACCCTAACAAACATATACTACATCTGCAGGTCAGCTATACTGATTCAGACACTCATTCACCACAGAGACAGTAGTATATCACCAAAGGCAGTAGTATAATTGTTCATATTTTAAATGTTTAGTGAGCACATATTTGTCACAGGGAGACTCCCTTACCCCCAAATCCATCCCTGACTCTCAGCCTCAGCGTCGGAGACGTTGGGCAGGACTGAAGACGGCCTGGGCACCAAGCACGGAAGTCCTGCAAGAAGGCTACTGGTGCGTTGCTGACACACTGGCCCACCATGGATCTCTGTGGGGCAACCGGATCAGAGTATGGCTCAGTGAAGACGGTTCTATGGGACCTCCATGGAGGATCTCTGGGATGGAACGTGACTGTGAAGGGCTCTGACCTGGGGGATCGTAAAATACTGGCCATCCTCTGTGAAGATGGGATCTCCCTGGCGGTAGGAGCTGAGTGGAAGTGCAGGGGAGGGAGAGCGGCCCTCGAAGGATGGGTTACGCCTGGGTTCGCTACAGAAAGAAGGAAAGGAAATACTCCGATCTCAGTTGAAGTGAGTGTAAGAAATGCTTGATGCTTCTGCATGCTTTTGTATGGAAGATATATAAACACCGGGAAGGAGGTGTGGTCGCCTCAAATTTAAGAGACATAAAATCCACAAAGTTGCATGCATGTTCCCCCCCGACTGCCCTCATGATGTTTCGAGACGTGCTACTGAACTGCTGACCATCAGCGTGTGTACCTGAGGGGCTTCCCAGGGATTGAGGCGCGGACGGCAATTCAAGAAGTTACTCAGAAATACACAGATGGATATCATACACGCGTAAGTGGCCAGAAAAAAAAAATAGCGACGACTATAAACTGATGGTGACCCAAACGAAACACAGATACAGCAGAGAAATATGGGAAAGATCCCAAAATGACACAGCCACACAGGGCAGCATTCTCACATTATCTCCCCCTGGTAGAAGAGACCCAGAAAGGGGCTGTTTTCCGGTGGGGAGGTGACACAGAGGAAGGGAAACCAATCCGGTTCGTTTCTAGAGGACTGCTCAGAGCATTGGTAATCAGGGACGGGAGCAACAGAGCCACCAAATGGTCCTGGGATGCACTGGGACTTAAAGAGCCGCTGGGTGTCAGGGGAGCAGTCCTGATACAGATAGACAAGAAGAGGAGAAGCAATAATGCAAATATACTGCATGGTCGGGAAATAATCTATGGTAAACACAAGCATTGATGACTATACTGCATGATAATAGACTTCTCCATTATTAGTAATCTCTCTCAAATTTACAACAGCATTTCCTGCATCAACATCCAGCATTACCTGATCACAACAACAAAGTATGTCACAGGTTCCAGTTGTAAGATCACAGGGACATGGGCCTAATGGCTGGAAAACTTGGTTGGGAATCACCGTTTTATTGTCTGGAAGCACAAGAGTGTAAGAGCAGGAATTATTATAAATATGACACATACACTGCTTACCTTCAGAAAAAAAAGATTCATTTTACAAATCCTTATCAATAAAAATAAATACAGTCAGCCCTCTGTATCTGTGGCTTCAACCACCCAACCAACCAACCAAATTTCAAAAAGCAAACCTTGAATTTGCTCCAGGCACTACACTGAAAGTTAAATCTGGGTATGTGCTCATCATATTCAATCAGTCATTCATTCATATTTTTCCATTCCTTGTGTTTATGTATTACTGTACATTTTACAAAATGAAGTATGTCTGACATAAGGAGCTCACTCACAAGATGTAGGCCCAGTGGGGAAATCCAGGGCATAAATGTCAGCCTGCACCAGCAGCGCGGCCTGATGCGAGTCTCCCCGGCAGGCTGAAACCCGCAGTGTTTCCAGCACGCACAGCGGCTGAGGACAGCAGTCTGTGTTGTTTCTGCAGAGCTGCAGGCTGCGGTTCAGGATCAGCTCAACCTTCAGCACATTCTGCAGCAAGCATTGAAGGAGAGCTGGTTAAATGGAGCCTAGGGGAATCAAGCTGGTTTATTATCCATCTATTCATCCTTCATTACTGTTTTTCAAATAAAGGCCCACAATAATCCGGGAGCCTCGGGAAGCATTAGGCAGGAAGCAGGAAACACCCTTGATGGCATGCCAGCCCATTGCAGGGGACACTTTTCTTCATACTATTGCACATTTAAATCAATGTGAAGACACAGTTTCTTTTAGACTGTGGGAGGAAAATGGGGCAACTGAGACAGGGGACGCATGCAGACTCCACACACAAAGCAGGGACTGGAACTGAACCAGTGGTCCAGGAGGTGCTACACAACAGGGCTGGCTACCTTAAAAGATTTTAGTCACCCAAAAGCACTTCACAATGACTGTGAAAAAGCATCAAGAATGATGCTTTTGATGAAAAAACACATAATTTTTATACGCATGCTTATTTTAAAGATATTATAAAGCTGCTACTATCTGGCACTTATGGAGTGTGAAATATCTGACTCCACCTTGGTTAAGGTCTCAGTGGTAATAGCCCACTGCCCAGAATCTCTCTGTTCACAAGATGGGGGTGGAAGACGACCTACAAAACAAGAAGGAAAAAAGTTAACATCGTTTTGGGAAATATTCAACAATGATCATTCATAATTTTAGTTTAACGCAGTGACTTGTTTCATTAATGACTGTACCAGTTATATTGGATGCTTGGACTCTGTTGAGAGTAAGGGAAACTCCAGAGGTGTTTCCCAGTAAGAAGGCTGTCACTTTTGATCCAGAGGCTGTGATAGATGCTGGCTGGAAAACTGAAAAGGAAATAATTACGCTCATACATACTCCACATTATTCTTCATGCAAAATTCATTCATTTCATCATTTTGTGGGAGCCATAAATTTCATTACAACAAAAGTACGCATTTACTCATAACCCGAGTTATATTGTTTTGCTACAGAATCAACCACTATCTAGTCAATATTTTGATTTCTTTCTCTGATCTGCTAGTTTACTCTCTCAGTCTATAGCAGCTGACCAGGGGCACATTTTCTAAAAGCCCCCGTTAGCACCTTACATAGTTTGAACCATTCAGTAGCATGGTTCCAATAATGTAATTTGCTAACGTAGTTAGCAACTATGTTTTCGAGAAACGTAGCCCAGATTAGCTTTTTTTCGCCTAAGCAACAAGCAATAGTTATTTAACGTACGAAAAACTTACCAACATTTCCATACGCCTCAGTGATAAGTGCAAAAAGAATAACATACAAGCTTTTATATAAAATGTTGGTCATAATTATATATAAATAAATCAAGAATGATTGTTTACTGTTTCGCTACAGCAGTACAGCGCTACAGCAGCCATATTTGCCAACTGTTGACACGATGACCATGGCAACGAAGCTCCTGCGACTGCGACAGCCCGCCTGTCAGTTCAAGAGGAACTAAAGCTTTTCAATAGACAACGCGGCAGGAATCAGCGCCCCTTACAGGCAACAGTGGTGAATCGCCCCCTCACATATTTAATTTTCCACCCATTTCTCAGTTATTACACAACACACGGCAGATTTATCTTTATTAAATTATCATTGTGTAATATTGTATTTTAACCCACTAAATATGCATGAGGTTTTGTTTAAATAACCTTGTGCACAAAGTTTTTTGGACCATGGTAAGATAAAACCGTAACTGAAAATGAAATGTAATACATCCAAGGAGCTAGGTGGCGTTTGTTCGTTGCATAGGATCGAAGTGGAAACGATTTATGATTTGAGCTTTGCTTGTTCGTTGCAGTTTTTCCTCTACACCAACGTGCTGTATGTAGTAAATAGAGAATCGTGTGCATGTATATACTGTGAAATCTTCTTTGCTCGTCAGAAATCTATAGACAAATTTAATATGTCTCCGAACGAATTATTGCAGCGCCAGTTAGATGAGTGCAATCTACGTTTTTTAAACACTGGAGGTGACTTACATGTTAATGTTAAAACTACATTCCCTCTTTTCATAAAAAATCTGGGCGACTGCTTGAGGTAAAATGAAAAGTACAATTCTTTAAAAGCTGTCAGATGTGGTAATGGAACATGTCTCTCTGTATTATTTCAATTTGCCTGGCGGGATGAAAAGTATCATGACTGGTTGGGTGAATCACCATTCTATGGTTTATATGTGCAGGAGCAATGTGAAGCGATGCAAGGAGAGAAACCTGGAAGAAGCTTCCCAGCTGCTCAGGAGAATACCGAAGAATTTGCTGGAGTCCCTAGAAATAAAGTACATGCTGCCTCTAATACAGTTAATCATCTCTATGCAGCTGGAAACTCTGCAGGTCTCCACAGTCTTCCGGAAACTGGACCAGGTTGTTGCCCATTCTCTTTGGGATAAATGTGACAGAAGCAGTGAATATGTTTATTAATTTTTTTTTGTTGTTTTCCCAAACCACACCCAATAACAGATGATGCAAAGTTTCTCAGAGATCAACCATTCTCTCGTTTTCAAAGAGGTACAAAAGTGTTTGAATGCTGTAATGGATTCGGATCAGGTACTGTGTCATTAACGTAGCCGCTAGTTGGTTTATTATGTGTATTTCTGTAAATAGAGGTATGTTATAACCAGTTTATGTAATTTGTGTTTGATGTCCAATAGATGTTGGAGGTGAAGGGACTTCAGACAGGTGAGTTTGACACTGACAGCTGATGTCTGTTGTAAAATGCACTGTTATTGGGGTTTTTCCGAAATTGCTGTGGTGTGTGTGTGAATATGGGCTCTCCACAGTTTGCATGTTCCTGGAGGAGAGCACAGTGGGCCGGGAAGTTCTGAGACAGGCTTTCCCCTCTTTGCTCCACAAAGTGGACCAGGCATTTTCCAGCATCATGGAGCAGGAGGTCTTAAGGAATGGAGACGCATGTTATAATGCCGTCAAGGTTGGTCAGGTGGTCTGTGACACCTGTATCATATTTAGAGTGGCTAATAAAAGGACCTGCATGAACGAGGCTCACCATCTAAATCCTGTAACACAGGTGTGTCTGCAGATGTTCCAGCTGTTGCCTGAGGAGGTAACCCCTCTGGTCTGGAAGGATGGGGGCGCTGTCTCCCCTCTGCCAAACATTTTGAAGTACTTGATGGATATTATCCTAGGAGAGGTATCAATCATGAGCTTTTACTAATAATTTAGAATACATTGCATTAAGGGCTTCTGGTAACCATATGCAACTTTATATCATATAAAGTTTGATCGATAGCAAACAGCTTTAATCAAAATCAGTATAATATTGATGTTTTGAAATATAGTAATAATAGTTGATCCCTGTGGGGATTGAGATTCTCTTTACACCTCCCCCAGCTTGGTTTCTGTAGGTGAGAGCAAACTGGCTGCGAAGGGCAGCCACCCATAACAGTACTCACAGAGGTGGGGGTTAAGGGCCTTGCTCAAGGACCCGCAAATGTGCTGAGGCCGGACTCAAACCAGCAACCTTCTGATCACACGAACAGAGGCTTAGCTCGCTGAGCCACATGCTGCCTCAGTAGTGCAGAAGAATTCTTGAAATGGGAAAATTAATCTAACGCATCATGTGTAACAGGGTCCTACATTGGTCAGCTGCATAGTACTGTGATATGCTGTGATTGGTTATTTTGTGGGGCAACAATTGCATCTGTTTCCCTTATTACGTATCTGTGCCCAGAGCTCCAGCAGGGACACCCGCTTACTGGCTGGCACGGCCATGGTCATGCTGAGCAACACCTCCCCGACGGCTGAGGGTGGAACCACTGCTGTGTGGAGCATGCTAGAGGTCACATGCCAAGGTCAGCCTGGCCAACAGCACCGCCTACGGTTAAAGGCTGAGGTTAAGAGGAACGCACTGTACTGTGATCAACATTATGAAGCATTCTGCTTTGAAATGAACTTTATCTACACGGTCAGTCTGGAATCATATTTATAATTCAACTTGCATTCCTAAAATAATCCATCTTACTGTGTTAATGAATACAATGTATAATTGTTGCTCTGGATAAACAGTTCTGTTGGGCCACTTACTAAATAGGACACAGTGTGGGGTTGAGTTCCTCACATTTAATTAATAGTGCTGCAGCATTTCTGCTTCACATATGAAGTGAATTAATAATAATAATAATAATAATGATTAAGGTTAATGAGCATCTTTTATTAGAGCCCCGGGAACTGCATGTTGGAGAGCTGAGAGTGCAGTGCAGGCCGGGGCAGGATTGTGTGGGGAGGCTGGCAGTGAGCAGAGGACTGCTGTCATGCTGTCGCAAGGACGTGCTGCTCTGTTGCGGGGGCCGCAAAGAGGTACTGATCCGGGTTGGGGGACGAGGCTATGCCAGTGACTGTGTAATATGATGGGGAGGAACCTCTTAATATCATTCAGTAAGTTACACACAGAGCTCAGACAGGCCTCAGAAATGGAATGAGCCTGTACCACGCTGGACTACTATTTTACCGTTTTTGTTCTTGTGTTCCAGTCCCAACTTAGTGTTCATATTTTAAAAAAAGGTTAATTTAGTTCCTAATGTGATTAAATAGCCGGAGCTTGTACTATGAAGTGGAGTTACTGGCTTACTGGGGTAACTTGTTGGATGTAAGGTAGTCTGGGCAAAATGTAAGTGAACGAATATGAATTCCATTTAAAATGTGGTACCTTAAATCCGACAAGTTACCCCGATAAGCCAGTAACCCCACTTCGTAGTACAGGCAACAGGTTTTCAGACTTACTAGACACAGTAGTTGTATGTGAACTGCAGTCACTTACAGGACATAGCAGTTGATAATATGTTTGGGATGTTATAGATCTTTTGTAAATTTAAGTAGGCCTTCAGATTTTCCTCAGTTAAAGTCTCTCCATTTGGTCCTAAACACAGGATGATTCTCTCTTTTAGAGATGTCTGCTTCTGGAGGGGCTGTTCCCAATTGTTTCAGCTTTATGTGAGAAGAGCTTTGACTGTCACTACTATGTCTTTCAAGGTACAGTGAACATGACCATAATCTGGGGTCTGGGTGTTTTGCATGACTGTAGAGCCACTGCTGTCTCTCTCATCGTTGACATCGGATTTTGACAGTGCTTGTACTGTGGCTGAGGCAAGTGAAGGAGTGCCTCATGGAGTTATGGGACTTGAAGAGCGCCCCCTTGCTGCCGGAGGACTCCATTCTGTGTCGACAGCTTGTCCAGGTCGTTTGGAACGTCGCAGAAAGCCCTGTAAGTAACAGGGGTCACAGACAAGGTGCCTGTCAGATAAACCAAATTTGTAACTGGATTGCGAAAAGACAGTTATCTGTCTACTCTGTTTGGCTTCTCCATTTGAAAAGATACTTGGATGTTTTTTTCACCCTCTTTGAAGTTGATACTCATGTTTAATTGTTAATGTTGTTATTTAATTGGTGATTAATTATTTTCAGTATTTTCTCCATTTACTTTTACTATTTAATATTTATATTTAATATTGATTAGATTGTACCATGTTTTATTATCAGCAATTTGTGTAGTTAGGGCTGCTCCAGTTTACTTGGCTAAAACTATAATAGTAAAAATTCCCATCAAGGTCAGTTTATCGGGAGCCACGAGTACCTCGGGGTTACAGCTGCCTCTGTCTCGTGTTTGGCACAGAGCCTCCTGGCTAACATGTCCGATGTAACCATCAGGTGGAGGGTGTGTCGGAGTCCGTGCACTGCTCCTTCCGCCTCCTGCTGGAGATTCTCGACCTGGAGCGGCGTCGCTTCCCAGAGATGGAGATTTCTCAGTACTCTTCCCTGCTGAGCTGTGTGGCTGCCCTGCCCTGGGAGGCAAAGGCCAAGTACTTCCCCCTCTGTGCACTCCTACCGTATGTCGGCAGCGCCATGGTGAGTAGAAGCTTCATGTGGCTTGAGTTGTGTATGTTAGTGAGAGATGTCTGCTTTAGCTCCTCCCCCTTCCATCTCTCATGCATGTGGCTCCACTCTCTGACACCTTTTTGGGAAGCAGGCGCATGTTCTCAAATGCCCGATCTGATGCCTGTTTGCTTTCTGGCTGTAGGTGTTTGAACGCTTGCCAGATCTTCCCCGGGATCTCCTGAAGTGCCTCTCCACCAATCACCTGTCTCCGTGTGCCTCGGAGACCTACAAGTCGCTGATCCAGCAGCAGAGGCGGGAGTTTTGTGCGGCTGTCGCTCCTGGGCCCTCCCCTTCAGAGCTGGAACTGGCAGAGATGTGGGCCCAGAGGTGGCGGCCTACCCTTCTGGAGGCCTTGACCTCAGACATGATGCTTCTCCAGAGCAAGGCCTCCAGTCACCTCCTGCCATGGACCCTGCGCACCTTCCCGGGAGCCTTTGAGATCCTCCAAGCTTCGCTCTCAGGCGCCAGCGCTGGTCACCTTCGTGCCTGGGCCTGCCTTGTGGGCACCTGGCGGGTGATGGGCGGATCCTGGTCCCTTGAGGATGGCCTGGCCCAGGAGACCGTTCAGCTGGCTCTGGGCTCTCTGGATGATGGTGCCCGTCTGGCTGCACTCGGCCTTCTGTGTGGGGGCCCTGGGATCCGACACCCCCCTTCGGCATTGGAGCTCGCTACCCTCAAGCAGTTCATCCCCCTCAACCTGAACAGCGAGTCGTCCCCCTTCCGCCAGCAGCTCCAGGCCACGTTGAAGAAGCTCCTGGTTCGTATCCGGGATGGCTGCCTGGCGTGCCTCCGGAAGAAGAGGAAAGGATGTGGCAGAGACAATGGTCAGGAGAAGGAGATGAACCTGCTGGAGCAAGGAGTGGGTGAGATCAGGAACATGAAATTTTTATGAAGCAATGAACTGTGGGTCGATCATATATATTTAAACTGATATTTTCTTGTAGGGTTTTGCCTGTTTATGGAGATAGGGTCTTCAGCAGAATCCCTGTTAGGACTTTAACTTTATCAGCCTCTGGGTTATATATGTTGACCGTAAAGCAAACTGCTGTACAGCAGTCTCTTGATGAGATGTCTACATCCGTGGGGGTGCTGAAGTGGATGGACTGACTGTTGATGTGGTCTCTAATAATATTCATGATCATTTTCTGTGAAGTTGCACTATGTGTCCACAAGCAGGAATGGATGCCCCTGCTGTTTAGTCTGTCCTGACCTCCCTCATGGCCGAGTATGCGAGCCTGTCTATATGGCCCAAAAAGGAGGTTTATTGTCTCCTTCAGAACTTTAATGTAGGAGCATGCTGAGGGGTGGACCTGCTAAGAGCATCAGTGTTTCTGAATCTGCTTCAGACCTAGTGGACTGGCTGGCTCGCCTCGCCTTCACATCCGTGGCACCGGGCTTCAGTTACCAGAGGAAGAAGACCGCCTTGCTGCTCCTCTCTGCAGTCCTGGAGACCTGCACAGACACCTGGAGCCCAGACAAAAAGAAGGGCCAGCCTCCAGGTGAGGAAGGGCGCAGGAGTGCGCAGTTTATGTGCAACTGGGAACTTTATAGAGGGATCCCAATGTAGATATTTTATTGCTACATGGTGTTAAAGTAGGTGAACTCTAAATGGATTTTTTGTGTAATTCATTAACAATTATAATTATAAAATGCAGCCCCTTGAAGGCGAGTGGGTGGTGGCCGAGCTCCAACCCCTGGGTTTCGCCCTGTCGGCCCACCACCTACAGGTGGAGCTGTGGGGGTTGGGTACAATGTAGATCAGGTGGCAGTTGAGGGCAGGGGCTTCAGACGGACTGATCTTCAGCTACCAAAACTGGCTGTTGGCACATGGAACTTAACCTCTCTGGTGGGAATGGAGCCTAAGCCTGGTGCGGAAGGTAGAGAGATACCAAATAGATATAATCGGGCTTACCTCAACACACAGCTCGGGCTCTGGAGCCAAATTCCTGGATTGGTGCTGGACAAGGGTGGGCCTACTTATGACCCCCTGGTTGGGCGCCAGTACATTGGAGTTCACCTTGGTTTCCTCCCTTTGACTTTGAGTCGGGGACGTGCTCTTATTGTTATCTGTGCATAGGCCCCAAACGCCAGTTCAGTGTATCCAGCCTTCTTGGAGACTATGGAGGTTGTGCTGGATGGCTCCCCTTCTGGTGACTCCATTGTTCTCCTGGGGGACTTTAATACTCACGTGGGTAATGACAGTGAAACCTAGAAGGGTGTAATTGGAAAGAATGGCCTGCCCAATTGGAATCTGAGCGGTGATCAGTTACTGGACTTCTATGCTAACCACAGTTTGTCCATAACAAACACCATCTTCAAACATAAGGATGTTCATAAGTGCACTTGGCATTAGAGCACCCTAGGTCACGGTTCGATGATCAATTTTGTAATTGTATCATCGGATCTGCGTCTGCATGTTTTGGATACTCGGGAGAAGAGAGGAGCTGAGCTCTCAACTGATCACTTCCTGGTGGTGAATTGGATCCAGTGGCGGAGGAAGATACAAGATGGACCTGGTAGACCCAATTGCATAGTGAGGGTATGCTAGGAGTGTCTGGCAGAGGCCTTGGTCCAGCAGATCTTTGACTCACATCTCCAGCAACTGTAGTCGTAGGGTTGTTGGTGCCAGTTACAGTGGAAATTCCCGAACCAGTGCTGGACACCAACAGTATAGGGAGCTGTCAGGCTGAAGTAGGAGGCCTTCCAAGTTTGGTTAACCTGTGGGACTCCAAAAGCAGCTGGCTCTGGCCAATCATCAGGCTACTCAGGAGGGGGAAGCAGGACTTTACCCATGCTGTTTACAGCAAGGATGGAGAACTGTTGACCTCAACTGGGGATATAGTCAGGTGGTGAAAAGAATATCTTGAGAATCTCCTGAATTTCACTCATGCCTTCCTTGGAGGAAGTAGAGCTGGAAGATTCAGAGGAGGACTTGCCCATGTCTAGGGTTGAGGTCACTGAATTAGTCAAAAAACATGTCAGTGGTGGGTTTCTCAGGGTGGATGAGATTTGCACTGAGTTCTTTAAAGCTTTTGATGTTGTTGGGTTGTCTTGGCTGACACGCCTCTTCAACGTTGCTTGGATGTTGGGAACAGTGCCTTTAGATTAGCAGACTGGGGTGTTCGTCCCAATCTTTAAGAAGGGGGACCAGAGGATGTGTTCCAGCTTCAGAGGGATCACACTTCTCAGCCTCCCTGGCAAAAACTCTACTGGTGTACCGGTGAGGAGGGTCCCCCAGTTGGTCAATCCTAGCAGAAACAATACAGATTCCATCCTGGCCGCGGAATACTGGACCAGCTCTTCCCCCTCCCAAGGATACTGGAGGGTTCATATGAGTTTGTCCAACCAGTCTACATGTGTTTCATGGACTTGGGAAAAGGCATACGGTCATGTCCCTCTGGGGGTCCTGTGGCAGGTGCTCCAGGAGTATGGAGTATGGGGTCCATTGTGGGCCATCAGGTCCATGTACAAATGAAGAGAGAGTTTGGTTCGCAGCGCTAGCAGTAAGTCTGACTCATTCCTGGTAGGTGTTGGACCCTGCCAAGGCTGCCCCTTGTTATCGATTCTGTTCATAACTTTTATGAACAGAATTTCTAGCCGTAGCCAAGGGGCAGAAGGGGTCTGATTTGGGGGCCAGTGACCTTCAGCATTTACTGGGGCTATTTACGGTTGAGTGTGAGGTGGCCGGGATGAGGATCAGCATCTCCGAGTCTGACGCCATGGTTCTCGACCAGAAAAAGGATTTCACCTCTGTGTGGTGTCTGGGCTAAGCCTCAGAAGAGAGGGTGAGAAGCTCTGATATTCGGGATGGTCAAAGTAGAGCCGCTGCTCCTCCGCATCGAAAGTAGCCAGTTGAGGTGGTTTGGGCATCTGTCTAGGATGCCTGCTGGGCAGCTCCCTAGGGAGGTAGTTCAGACATGTCCAACTGGGAGGAGGCCCCGTGGCAGACCCTGGACAAGCTTGAGAGATTTAAATCTCTCAGCTGGCCTGGGAATGCTTTGGTATTCCCACAGTAGAGCTGGAGGAGGTGGTTGATGGGAGGGAGGTCTCAGCATCCCTGCTTCAACTGCTGCCCCCATGAACCAACCACAGATAAGCGGCGGATAATGGATGGATGGATGAATATAAAATGTAGTTAAATCATGATGCTCCCATTTATAGTTGTGGGGTAATTCCATTGCTGTGTATTTCAGACTTTTTGTCTTTTTTTTAGCTAATATGTCAGCCTTGATCACCTGGGCCAGATGCAGAGGATTGTGGGACTTCTTCTCTATGTCCAACCTACTGGTTCTCATTACGTGCTTGGAGGATTCCACCAATGAGGTGAATGGGGAGTTCCTGTACTTATTTAGGCTTGGTTAACAGTGGTTAGTGGACTAAACAGGAACAGAAGGTCTGGTGCTTTACTTGTATAATTCAATTCAATTGTATTTGAACTGCGCATTTTCACAACATTACACTGAGTAATTAACATTACATTACAGAGTGCTTTACATTCATCCTGCCCAATGCGACCAGAAAGTAAGGCAGAGACGATAATGGCAAGGAAAATTTCTCTAGTAGGAAGGAACCAGACTCAAAGGGGGAGTCCATCCTCCTGGGCTGGTAGAGTGAGTGAAACCCTGGATGTAAATGCTAAATCACAGGCAGGAAGGCAGGCAGGAGAGATGTCACAGGTAGTAGGGGTGTTGCAGGCAAAAACATGCACTGGCCAAAGTACAGTCATGGCTAAAAGTCATGGTAATGATGCACATTTTACTGCTTCAGCTTTGTTACTCTCTGAATTTGAAAATTCTCTGAATTTTATGCAGTCTGAATATTTACAGTGCTGACCCTTCTTCGTAACTTCTGCAATTCGCTCTGGCTTGTTGGATATCAGCTTCTGAGCCAAATCCTGACTGACGGAGAACCATTCTTGCTTTGTTAGTGCTTGGAGTTGATCATAGTTTGTGGGCTTCTGCTTGTCCACCTACTTTTTGAGGATTGACCACAGCTTCTCAATGGGGTTAAGATCTGGGGAATTTCCTGGCCACGAAATGTCAGTGTTATGATCTCTGAGCCTCTTCATTATCACTTCTGCCTTGTGACGTGGTGCTCCATCATGCTGGGACACGCGCAGATCTCAGAATTGGGCTTCACCAGAGGAAATAACTTTGCACCAGTGTTCTGCGGCCCGGTGCTTGTACTTCAGAAGACTGGTGCTCTGATTCGTCTGATGAAGACCCTCTCCAACATGTTTATAATTAATCTTCAGTATACCATAGAAACACACAAAAAATAAGTTTGCAGAACACAAAATTTGTGTCACATCTGAAACTTTTGGCCATGGCTGTGGAGCAAAGTAGAGGTAGAGCAAACCGTTAGGTGAGTGCAATGTGTGATCTCCGGCAGATAAGGCAGCAGTAGGAGGGAGAGGCGGGTGGTAACACTAGTATGGGGAGTCCCTGTACTTCAGCACTTCAATTCCACAAGGGGGTGTGAAGCTAGAGTGACAGCACTGACAGTTCAGTTCATCCTAAGCCAATGGCACCCTTCCCTACCCTGGTCTACACCTCACACTATAGGTCTGACTGGGAGTGAACGATGAGCTAGAGTCCCTGTAGGCAACACTGAACACTAAACAAGTGTGTCTCTGTAGGAGAATGCTCTGCAGCCTGTTCTAGGCACTGCTCTGTTTGTGTGAAGCTGTTCTGGGCACAAGTGTCTTCTCTGCATGTTAAACCAGCCAGTCGCAGAGCTGATGTGGCGATTCTCTGTAGATCCGCGAGATGGCCTCTGAGTTGATCCTGAAGTTCTTCCCCCTGGGTCTCCCTGAGGAGCTGAGCCGCGCGTTGTTCGAGAGGGCTCAGGTGCTCCTGTGCAGCCCACGTGTGCAGGAGGCGCAGACAGGGGCACTCCTCACCAAGGTTCTCCTTCAAAAGTAAGGAGCGCTCCCCCTAATTTTAACAACTCTGAGCTATTAGTTGAGTTCTCCCCAAACAAGCTTGATGGGCCGAATGGCCTCCTCTCATTTGTAAATTTCTTATGCTCTTAGGCACAGCAGGGGTTTATCTACGGTGGTTGTGACGTACCCATTTCTTATTTCTGTCTGCTCTCCGAAGGTCCCAGGACATCTCCGTGGTGTTACAGGAGAGATACCACCGGGCTGGTGGGTCCAAAAGTTCCCCGGAGGCAAAGATGGCGGCTATGGTGCAGTACCTGCTTGGGGAGTTGGAACTCCATCACCTGACTGCTCGGACGGACATGCTGCACGCTGCCAGGACCAGACCCATTCACGGTGAGACTGCAGCAGCTAATCTTCACGCAGTGACTTTGGGTTCTGTGTGTGCTATTCCAAAAGGTAGTATCACCGACCTGGTCACTTAGGCTTGTCCCATCATCCACAGGTATCCTCTCTGCATTGCAGAGATGCCTTCTGGAGAGTCCACGTGCCTCACTTCCACTGCATGGGGCAGCATTGAGCCAAAACGTGATGGCCACCATACTGAGTTTGCTTGAGAAAATTACCCACCTCTTACTAGGCATCCTGTATGGGGACAAGGTTGACTGTAGAGATGAGGAAGGTACCCCATCTTTTTTTTGGTCTGGGGATTTTACAGCTCCTTGCAAAGTACATTGGGGACAGTAAATGTGTAGTTTTAAGTCTGCTACCTATAGCAAGATAAATTAATCTATTATTAGGTTCAGGAACGTTGCCTTTTTTTATTGGAATGTGAGTAACTTGCTAATATATTAGTGCTCGTGCTGCACATTTAAAATAGTGCCGCTGTTCCTGTTAGAAAAGTCATTGCCCTCTTCCTGTTAATCTCAGAGGCTCCTCCTTCCTTCTGCGCCATGGGAAACGCCATCCAGACTGTGATCGCCCAGGGCGGCGGGCAGGAGGACGAGGGGCGGGGGGAGGAGTGCGTGCTGCTGTCGGAGGAACACAGCCTGGTGCTCACCTGCTGCTGGGTCTCCTTCAAGGTCAGCGCAGATGGAGCACCATCTGGAAATCAAAGCCTCTCATTAATCGATGTATTTCTGCACAAGGAAAGATGACTGTGACAAATCCGGCTGTGTGTGTATTTCAACATAGTTTGACTAAATTATGCCTCTTCTCCAGAGTCAACAATAATGTTAGGGTCTGTTGACAGTATTTAAAAAAAAAAACACAAATATTTCTTAGTTGTCTGCTGAAATATGGCATTAAAGTTTGTTTCGTTTAAAGCTCTAACTTTGAGTAGCTTGTAGTTGAAATGTGTTTCGCTTTCTCTTGGAAGGAAATTGGGATTTTCTTAGGCGGCCTGGTTGAGATGGTCTTGGTAGAAAGCCGGGAAGGAGAGCGCCCCCTGAATAGTGAGGACCTGAAAAGGGTGGCAAAGATATTCCAGGACATCTTGCTGAAATGTCGCCATTGGGTAAGGAGCCCGTACCCCTTCAGTCTGGATTCTTTGTGAAGCGCGGAGACTGAAAGGGAGAAGGTGGGGCAGGTGGTGAGGGGGCGTGTGGGGGTGTTTGAGTTATTGTGTGTGTGTGTGTGGGGGGGGGGGCATGAGGTCTCTTTGGTGTGTGGAGGGCTTGTGTGTGGTTATATGTGTACTGGGGGTATTGGGGGCATTTGTGTGGGTGGGTGAGAATGTGTGGGGGGGGGGTTGTCACA
>JABFEB020000040.1:36550118-36566794 GCA_019775895.2 Stomatorhinus ivindoensis
GAGATCTTTCTCGTAATCAGCTACCTTTATTTCCGTGGAACCCATAAAATATCTGTACTTTATATTTCTACTCCCTGTGTGGATTACCTTACATTTATCTATGTTAAATTTCATCTGCCAGGTATCAGCCCAGTCACTACCGGCCCTTTATTTTTTTATTTTTATTTTGTAAAAAAATCCAGATGTAGGCATACCCCAGGATAAAAATATCATAATTCGCAATATTTGCTTTGGTTTATTGAAGGCTTACACTGTAAAATCTTAAGATATATCATGTTAACTGCATTTTCACTGGTTGTCAGACTTTTCTCTTTTTAGACCCATTTGCCAAATAGGTTTTATATTTTAAATCAATCAAACTATTAAAATTCAAGTCATTGTCAGAGAACTAAAAAGTGTTATGGTGAAATACAGTGTTTGTTTTTATAGTTTATTAACATAAACTTTTTTGGCATATTAACATTGTCATTTGTTTCTGTTATTTGATTTTATTTATTTTTTAACCATTTCTCCCAAATAGGAAGCACAATATTAGGAGCTCAGAAGTTTTATTGCAGTTTGTTTATTGCAGAAATGGTAGCATGGTAGCAAATCTCGATTAACTACCCCAAAGCCAAAATTGACAGTTTAGAAAATGAGGTAGATACTGGGACAGCCTAACATTTTATGAAGAGTTGTTTATTTGGCCGCCTGCTGCCTGCCCAGGTTGATCAGCACTGGCCTCCACCTTCTGAATGACGAGGACCGGCGGGTTCGTGCCGAAGCCGCCCGCTTTGCTTCGGCAGTGGCCCAGCTCCGGGGGGCACGGCCTGGGGGGGGCTGCGTCCAGGTGCAGGCCAGCCGGGGGCTGCTGCTGCTCCTCGATCTGCTGCTGGAGGAGCTGTGGGACGGCCCAGAGACCCTGGAGGCTTTGCTGCTGCACCTGCCGGAGCCAGACCTCAGTGCCACGCTGAGCGACATGCGGAGCTCTGGGTGAATGTCTCTCGCTTGTGCTCCCGATTTCACAGACCTCTCTGCGCTTCTATTTTTAAAGCTTTTTAAAACCCTTTTTCTAGGCATCGCAGTCTGTACGAGCAGGATGAGGCGAATGTGTTTGCTGAGCCGGCAGCAATGTCGGACCTGCTGCTCCCCTACCTGCTCCGACTGGCTGATAGATACCCAGAATGCTCCTCCCTCCGTGTTTCCATGGCACTATGGGTCAAGGAAAACACTGGGCTTGTCTGTGAGAACGTCTCCCTCTGCAAACAGTTCAACCCAGGTATAAAACATCATTCCTTTATTTATCCATCACTCCCTTTTCTTATTAGCCTAATCTTGGGCTGTTTACTTACAGTCATGGGGTTGTGCTGCTGGCAGCAGCTAAATTTAGGGTGTGGTTCTGGCTTTTAGTTAAGTTTGCCAGTGCAAAACCTGCCCAGCTGTTATAGCCTTAGGAAAAATACATATACTGTGGAGGGGAAAATTGTTTTTAGATGAAGTATTATGGTCAAAAATAGCTGATAAATGATGAAATGACCTCAGGTACTCTAACCCCATGCAAATACATTGTGTGTGTATGCATGTTAGAGCTAGTTTGCGGGAACTTTAAGAAATGACTGGAAATTTGTGTTTGTCAACAAGTTTTAGTAATTATTATTGTTTGGGTGGAATTGAAGTCCATGCAAAATGCCTTAAAAAGGACTCGATGTGGATATATTTCTTCTTGGATGTGTGTGTGCATTTGTGTTTGAATGTATTTCTTAGTAGATGTGGGTATGTGGAGAAACAGGTGTGTCTATGTTAAAATGAGTCTTGACGAGCTGATTTTTTTGGCTTTGCCGTTTTCAGCAGCTGATTCGGGGTCCTGGCTGCGTCTCCTGTTCGAGCCACGCTTCCACGGGGCCCTGTGTGGCCTCTTCGTCAGGGCCGGCTTCCTGCTGCGTCTCCTGGACACATGTGAGGATCTGCGGCCGCTGTGTGACCCCTGTGGCCTCCGTGCGGACTTTGGCATCGCGCACAGCCTCCTCCGTCGCGGCGGAGTCCTCCTGCCCGCCGGCATCCCCTTGGCCCTCGGGCTGGAGTGATCGTCGGAGCAGCCGCTTCCTGCTCTACCTTCCAGGACTCTGTCGCTCTACTTGCCATCTTTGGCTTCCAAAGAGAGAGCGTCCGCTTGTATAATTACCGCACGAGTCTGAACAGGAATGTACTTTTTGTACAGAACAGGCCTTACTGTACTGCAGCCTTATTGCTAGTTTTTTAGTGTGACGGCTTAGAGTACTGTGGGACTTAAACGATCAGGTTGGCCTTTTTCTTCCCAGACCTGATTTTTGGAAAAAAATGGATTTTGCACCTCTTTGTAATTGCAGCGATTTTTAAAGTGCTCTTTTAAATTGGAATATATTTATTGTTGTTGTTTTTTTTTGACCATTTGAGCTGAGTGTAATTGTAATAAAAGATGATCTATTCATATCCTTCTTTCATGCTGAAAGTGATGCCAAAGTCTGTTCACTGCTGTGCTGCATTCTTAGTGGACAGAAGAACCTGAACAAAACCCACCGCAGAAAGGAGGGTTGCATCTGCCTCAGACTGGATCAGACCGCTTCGCCTGTCCTGAAGGCTGCTGGGTTGCAGCACTGCCAGTGCCCACTGGGGGGCACTCAGGTGCCGGTCCTTACCTCATCCCTAGGTTCTGATCATGTTACACATTAACCAAGCCTAATCAGTTTGACATGGGCGTTGCTGAGGCTCGGGATGTGATATGATGCCGTCAACCAGGCGTGCAGACAAGGACTGGCTCTGATAACCCCATTAGGCCACTCTTCTTGCACAAATGTCCATTTTCAGGCCTTGATGGGGGCATCACAGGCTGATTACCACGGGTGGGTGTGCCTGGTTGCTGAGCAACAATGCACATTAGTGCAATGGGACACCACAACAGCAGCTCATCTACCCATGAAAGAATAAAGAGCTGCTTTATTCTGTGTGATCTGGATTTCGGTTGTCAGGGGGCACGAATACTAGTTGTCTTATATGGAAAAAAAAACATTTCTTTGTACTTTAATGTATATGGCACTCTTGATTCCAGAGAGTCAGATTTTTTTTTTTTTAACAAATCACATTATAGAATTCTGGAGTTCTGTAAGCCTGCTAAACATTATAAATGTTAAGGAAAATTGGGACCTTTCAAGAATAACACATGGTCTGTCCCCTCCTTGTTGACTAGAGTTAAAGAATTCTTTGTGCGACTCGGCTGTCAGCTCTGTGTCATGTGTGCAGGCACTTCCTGTTATCAGCTGTGTGGAACAGCCCATGAAATAATTTCCTGCTTAATAAGGCTCAAAGTCTCAGTTTTCTGCGGTTGTGGTAGTGAACTTTTGATAATATAGTAAACTTTTTTTCATGGAACTTTTTTCTATGTTTCATACTCATTCTATTATTTCATACAGTTTTATTTTCTTTGGATCCACTGGTCACTTCTGGAATCTTTTGTTCTGTCTGCAAGCACTAATGGTGGTGCAGCTCTGAGAGGTATGGTGCGGCAGAGGATTCTGGGGTGGGGGTGTGTTAAGGTATAATCAACCTGTGGTGGGATAGAAGGACCAGGTAATCATACTGGGTGCAAAAACCTTTACTGGGCTCTTTATTATGGGGGTGAACAACATAAAGGACATGTCCAGAAGGGGCGGGGGAGGTAGTAAATGGCAGGGGGGTGGGGGTGCTCCGTGGCAGCCCCTAATTGGGTGAGCCTTTCCCCTGGCATTGTCATGAGGCAGGGACAGGGGTTCTGCTCAGGTTGATTGTCTTCCTGTGAGTCCTGTGAAAAAGCTTTTTAAAAGCCACACACTCTACTATGCACTTCTGTACACTCAACCATTGATGGGAGGGTTTCAGTTCATTTTATATTCCTCTTGGGGCAGCATGGCTTTTATTAACAATCATTAATTTCATCCATCCATGTGGTGTGCATATTCCTCCTGGCTGTTTTTCCATGCAATGGTTCTCCCGTGATGGCTGTTTTGTAGGAGAATGATGCTGATCCACTCTTGGGATGAGCTAAGCTCATAATCATATGAGGTACTGGACTAATCTTGTCCTCAGTACACTAGGTACCTTCATCTCCTCACACCAGGGTATTGGGCTCTAACCAATCAATGAGTACTTCTCATTTTTTACCCCTGAAGTCACCCATCCAGGCATCTGTACTC
This sequence comes from Stomatorhinus ivindoensis, assembly GCA_019775895.2. NCBI lineage: Eukaryota > Metazoa > Chordata > Actinopteri > Osteoglossiformes > Mormyridae > Stomatorhinus > Stomatorhinus ivindoensis. The sequence goes on from JABFEB020000040.1 coordinate 36,554,303, forward strand.
CAACCTTCTAGGGGTGGAACCAGATTCTAAACAAGAGCTTTCATTTACTGTATTCCATGGCAGGGGAATACATATGCTTTAGGGAGCAGTCCACCACTGCAGACACTTTCTCGTTATGACAACAACTCAAAAAGTATTTTATGGATCTTTTTCAAGCTTTATATGGGCGAGGTCCTGGATCTGATTAAACATTAAGACAGATCAACCCAAAATTTCAGCAGCACCACATAGTGTCATAAAGAAAAGGGCAATTTTGTCATTTAGTCTAATTAGAACAATAACTGAAGCCTAGATACTGGCCATCCCTACTGTAGAGGGGCTAGAAACAGAAGTTGGGGGTGTGGAGGCGTACAGTCAATCCTGCTACAATGCGTGATATCACATTGCAAATCTACATAATTTATATATTATTACCTAAATCCAGTATAATGCAGAATTGCATTTGTAATCGAGTGATTTCAGTCAGAGAGAAAAGCACTATGTGAAGCTACAATGCAATATGGTCTTAGTGAGAAACACTTCTTGCGGGCAAAAACAGCTGAAATTCAACTTAACTGTAGAGATATGAACAAATCATTCTTTTGAACTGGTTCTTTTCAGCAAATCAGTCAAACCAGCAATCCACACATTGAACAGGTATTAGATTCTAAAAATCTAAACATATTTGACAAATTATCATACAAAAACACAGCAAGAGGTTTTAATTCACTTACATTTGCTCATCATAGACTGTCTGTATGCCATGTTGCCTTCAGTGTCCCTCTGGATACTCTAATCTGTTGCATGTGTGCTGTGCACTTGCCTGGCCACTTGGTGTCTGTGGGTCATTACTCCCAACTAATGATGGATAAAGCTACGCTTCATGAACCATTTGCTGCATTTTCTGAGACCATTAGATGGCGCACTCTGTTCAAAAAATGGCTCAAAGCATGCTCCAAAGTAAACCAAGAGCTAGTAGCCATCACTACTCCTGACTTTCAGTGATCAACAACTTAGCGAGTTCAACACTTTAGGTTAAGGAGGTTAGTAGGCAATTTTCGTGAGGCTCATAAAACCAATTGGAAATATTCATGATATCATATTTAGTATATTTTTATTTTTCCTTATTTAAAATGCATATAATTACATTATTGGCAACTGGTATCACTGTTTTTATTATTTGATTTATTTAGTTTGGTGTAAGTTACTATGTTTTGGAGTCGTATTTCCTTAATACTATTTTTCTTATTGGATATGTGTGTTTTAGGTTTTCCAGGAACACATTCGTCACGTTGTAGCAGGACTGTCTGTAGTGATTAGACAGAGGAGATCGGTTGATAACACCATTCAGAGAATACATTGTTGCATTTACCTGTCAGCTTCAATTCTAAGATGCAAGTTCTTCTAGTTTAACGTTATAATAAATATATGTTTATTTCAAAAATTATAATGCTAATATTACTTAAAACTTTTTGTTTGTTTGCTAGTGTTTGTTGTTGGTAGTCTTTTCACAAGTTTTGGATCTGGTACATTATGCAGATCTTATGTACACATCATGTCCATGTGTCCATGAGGAAATTTTTTGCCAGCATATCCCAGAGGCTACAGGCGCAAGGCAGAGAATAAGAAAGGACAGGGTGCCAAACCTTCGCAGGGCACACTCACACACCATTCACTCACACACGTACACCTCTTACTGTTATGTGATGGAAAGTGCTGGTCGCAGTGAAAATGAGGAATAAAATATAAATATTTAGATGTAGACCTACAAAGGATATAGTATAAATGACATTTTAAGACACAGACATACACAAAACATATACAAAGAAATACAGTTAACTGCTTATTTGGTGGAGAAAGATTGAGGAAATTGGCAAGTGAGTGTACAATGTACAATAAATGTGTGTACTTTCAGAATGGAACTTATGCGACATGACCAGGACTCAGAGCATTCCGGTAAAAATGCATTTATTGGCTTTTATATTTACAGTTGACCCATTCAGTAATTTTAGAAATTCTAGAGGTTGGGGGCTGTGGGAGGAGTAAGGCTTAGATGGGGAATGGCGGTGACAGGCTCTTGCTTTGGTGACAGTGTTGTTGCTCTGGCAGCAACTATGCTATTTTTTTTTAACCATGACTGGCTAGACTTTCCATCTGTCATCTGAATTCATTTATTCTTAATCCTTGCAGTAGATGACCACCTTTCAATGAACCACTCGCATAATTATTCTATCTTATTTGCTTCTTAACCCGTATCCTCCAGCATTCACTGGATGCTTTACATCTACTAGCAAAGTTATGCCCTTGTGTGACTAATCTGAGCTAGTCGACTTCGTTCTATAAGCAGCATCATCTCAGCTGGGCATTGAAACTTACGTTTCCATGCTGCAGTTTGCTGCGATGGCTTTACAAGCCACACAGGATCAAAGCACCAGCTGAATGAGTGAAATGCAAATGTGAAAAACATCAATCGGTGTATAGAAGGAAAACGAGGAAATGAAACAATGTTGTTTTTGTGTGTGTGTGTGTGTGTGATGGATTCACTCAGTGCCACCTGCCAGTGTCCACTCTTCTTTTATAAAAACCGCCCACTCAGGATCATGGTGGGGCCTGTAGCCTGTCCCAGCCAGCAGAGGACATGAGCCTGGGGTACACCCTGTACCAGATAACCAGGATGCCAGTCCATCACAGGGCACATACACTCCCACCATTACAATCATACACTTTAGGCAATTTACAGACACCGATTAACTAACTGCAGGAGAAAAGCAGCAGTTCCAGTAGGATGCTCCATGACATGGGATCCAAACCCCCCACCCTAGAAGTGCATTTGGGCTGCTGTGGTTCACTAGTGTGTGGCTAGAATGAAATACGTGCAGCCATATTACAAAAAAAATATTTTCTAAACTAGATAGGTGAAATTAGTATAACAGTAAACAAAACATAAAGGGAACCCAAAAGTTTTAGTGTTCATTAATTTAGCACATTCTGATGAAATTGGCCTTATTAAATGGCCAAAACCATTGGAAAGGAAACAAAAAGAGAGAACCATAAAAACAAATGATCCCTATAAGGATTGTTGATCTGTTACGGCAGACATGTTTGCTAGTCATGTTGTACTGGAAGACTGTGGCAAAATTTCAATCACGGCTTGCCGAATGGTCTCCCGGCTCTTCTTTTCCTACAAAACACAAACATCTGGACATAGTGAGTATTTCTCGAAGAAAGAAAGAGCTCATGACTGATTACATAATGCTGGAGTCTGGGCATTGTCCCACTTTGTCCTTTTGTTTAGAGCTGCAGATTAAATTGGGGTAGTAGGTCAAATTTGTGAAGAGATAAGATTTTTAAACATTTTGGAGGTAGAGGACTTCTGTTAGCTTGCTGTAGTGTGATTCAGTCTCAGAAAGACACACTAAACTTTGATTTGAATCCAGCCGTCAGCCTTTCCACTTCAAAATACATTTATATTTGAACATTGCCAACCTGATCTGGTTGAGCCTGTTAGAAGGCTATTATATAAAGGTGTTTTCATGTAGACTTCTCTCTGCTATTAACTATTTTAAAGTTTTTTTTGCACTCAAAGGTGAGTCAGTAAGAAAGAGTAAAACTATTCCTGATTTTGCCATGGCTTTACAGTTGTCCTATTTTTAACATTTATTTGCCAGTCTAGGAATGTTAGATTATTGTCTCAGTGTGCAATTAATTTAAGCATGTGGGAGTTTTTGAAGGGTGGCTGTTTATGTTTGTGCTTTATGGTGATGAACATCATTTTGTTTTTTGTCTCCAAAAGCATTATGGGAAGCATTGGGCAGAGTTGAGATTCAGACAGAAGTGTTATTTTCATGGCTGGACTAATGTAACTGTTACTATCTCTGATACTGCTACTGAAACCATTGATTTCTTTTAACTATTTACTGGAAGTTTCCCAAACAAACAACGTATCCTACTGAGAACATTTTGAACCTAAGAATCACTAAGGGTTTCACACTCAAACCTAGTTACCCTCCTGGCAGCAGTAATGTACTTTCTTAAGACTTGAAACAAATGTTAAATAACATGCCAAGTTATTTACAATATAGTGTATAAGTCTAGAGGTTCTGAGCTGTATTATTTTATCACCAACATGATGCCCACGGGCACCAGGATGCCCCCCCAGGACCACATGAGTCCCCTGCAGGCCTGTTCTAAAAATAGCACACCTATCCAGTGAGCAGTATCTAAAATGTAATTTTATCCTGTTGCTATTTTTCTTTAATTATATTTGCATTTATATAGATTTTAAAACAATATCTTTTTAAAAAAGCATTTAAAACATGTTTATTATACATGAAGTTTAGGAGGGCGTTTCAAACTGGTAGCCCTTGGTATGGCTCAGTATCTGTGAATGGTCTATCACACTTGGTGCAGGCAGAGGCTCTAGGACCTGGTGGGAGTCTCCGGGTTTGCAGCGGAGGGGAGTTTCTTAGCCCAGAGAGAGGCTGTTTACGAAGAAAGCTCGTCTTTTGGAAAAACAAGACATGGTCGCGGTGTGGGAGAGAGCAGTTTGAAATATAAATCATAGGCTCTTTTGCTAACACCAGATCCTGTTTTTCGCATTCGATTTTTAAAAAACATTTGTCGTCGGCTTCGTTTGTTTTTCTTTTGAAAAATACCGAGAGCGGTTATACAAAATGGTATTTGAGCTGTACTTTCTTCTGCTGAGTGTCGGAATTGTGGAAGGTGCATCAATAATTCAAGGTAGGCACGGAGGAAAAAAAGTCATTCGGAGTGTAATGCTTGCATTTTCCAGATTTGAACGCAACCCTGGCTTTATGTACGTCATGAGGCAATTTTAGAGTCATTTGAACACTTACACCAATCTTGTGGGTGTGCGCACATTTTGTATGTAACTTCAATGCATCTGTAAGCTCTGCTATTCCAGTTCCATTATTATAAACCTATGCATATTTATTTTTAATTCAGGTTTTACCTTTTTGTAATGGTACTGCTGTGCCCTGTCTAGTCCTAAAAAGCAGAAATATAACTACTTAATGGACATATTGATTTTGTACTACGCTGAATTACTGTCTTGTCTTAGAATTGCGATGCAGTGAGTGCAACATTGTTCTGTTTTTTGTAAAAAATAGTGGAATTGTCTTTCTTACATCTATGTGCAGAATGCATACGCTCGAATGGCGGAGACTATAGGGGCGAGAAGCTGAGCACTTCCAGCGGACAGGAGTGTCTCAACTGGATCACTGTAACCCTGCACTTCAATCTGACAGCCTACACGGAAGTGCAGTCAGGTAGCGACGCAGTCTTTCAACTCAATAAAAACAGCCCTCAGATTGACAGCAAGCTTTCAGGCGCAGAGATAAGCGGGTGTATTTAATCCAATTTCCTTTGAGCATTTTATTGGTTATTCTGGGGGGAAAACCGTGGGCCTTGTCCACTGTTTATGATTGTGTCTTTCGACTGTCTAACCTATCTGATTTACTTACAAGGAGATCTACAAACACCTAAGACAGCTGTGAATTCTAACACAATTAAATATTCATTGTACCGTACTCCACTGTAATATCCGCAGGGCAAGCGATTTTGACATTACAATTATGAAAATTTACATAAATGTTGTGAAATCTTGCCCCACGCCCAAACGGAAGAGGTACAAAAGCTTCATATGGGAACGTTAGTTGTTTTTATGGAATTGCAGTGAAACTGGGCAGTAAACAGCCTCCATTTCGAAACACAAATTCTTTAAAACTTTGGATTTCAGCCTGAGCAAACCATGATGCAGAGCTGCTTTTGTCTGTTCTGTAGGTGTTGGGGACCACAATTACTGCCGAAACCCAGATTCCTCGGACAGACCTTGGTGCTACGTGGCCAATGAAAATGGCACCGTTCAGAAACAAGACTGTGATATCAGAGCCTGTGGAGGTATCAGAATCCTTTTAAGACATGTCATTGACATGTCCATATCCCATATTGGATGACAGGGTAAACAGAGATTAAACAATGCAAAGGCATTTGAGGGACAAGGTATTTCTGTCTTTCAGTTAGAAATTAAAATATTATCTAGATTTTTTTTTCCAGACTTTAATATCATATCTGACAGTGTAGGGAAAGAAGGCATTGTCGTCATGGATTCTGGTTGTCATAGTGAAGGCTTGGGAGGAAGATGACAAACCTCCAACTCACAACCATAAAAAGAGACACAAACCATTTCTGTTAATGTGCGGATTTGAGTTGCATGGGTCGAGGTATATATCTATTAGAATATATCCAAATATAGACAACGGAATTATTTGAAATTCAACTTCTGTTGTATGTAGAAATTCTGTGTTCTCAGACCAGTGCAAAAAATATATATTTCATGCAGATCTGTTTGGTTCCTAGACTTGCATTGTTAATGTAATGCAGTGTTTAGCATCTGTGAGATGTTATTTGCCCAATGAGTCACAAGCAGTCACTTTTTCTATTGCTGTGTACTTACTGCTATCTAGCCAGCCATGAATTTCACTACACGTTCGAAGCACAGAGTTTTAAATACAAATAGGAAAAACTAGTGCTTCAACTGCCATTGTCGCACCCCTGATAGCTGATTGGCCAGATGTGACATGCTTCCCTCAGAAACAGTGTCCAATTGGCTATAGGGCAGACTTTGTAAACATCTTTGGATTGGACAGTTTCAATCTGGGAAGAAGCCGGTGTTGAGGTGATTGGATGTCTCACCCTACAAGTTTGTGTGCACTTAATATATACTTGTGCAATAGCACCTTTTTAACGCAAACAAGCTAGGTGAAATTAAACTAAATGAAAGCCTATTTGGAGCGTAGCCAAGATCTTTGATTAAGTTTAAATTGTGTCTCTGCTTTCGTATGGCCTTAATGGCACTGTTGACTTATGAACCCTCCCAGACTATGTCACGGCAGAGCCGGGAAGTCCCCCAGCGTCGTCTACAGGGGCACCAGAAGTCTTTGAAGCGGCGCAGTCTGAGCCTGCACAGAACGACAATGCCGCCGTGCAGCCCGTCATCGGCATCAGGCAGCGGGTCCAAGCTGGGGCTAAAAAGAAGGACCTGGGAACCTTAGGTAGGTCCTCCTGGCAGCAGACCTCCTTACTGTCAGTATGAGTCACACTGGGTGACTTTTATTCCTTTATGCCTAGAAGCGACTAACGACGTGTGCTGGATGGATCCAGTTTTTATTTGACTTAAACAGCAGCTGCTTTGAAACTTTTCAGAACATTAAACGGTTTTCTAGTTTCTGACAAACTCTCTACTGAGAATGAGCACAGCATTGGTACAGTTCCCAGAAAAATCACATCCATTCAGTACTTAAGCTCTTGGTTAGTCAAAAAAAACGGCTAATGCTGGGGCCCAGCAGGACGAGGGCTATATAATTCTGTCATGGGCATTTAATTATAAAAGTTATAAAATTTATGGGAACCAGACATGCCTCGGCAGAGGGGTAAAATGATACCCCAACCAGCATTGTGAGGACTCTTACTATGCATATAATCAAATTAATTGTATGAAGAGCTGGACACCCCTGTGGCTGTGGATGATCAGACTGGACATGCTGCTTTTAAAACTTTTCACACAGTCTTTACAAACTATGAAAGGCAAGGCTTTTAAACCCACAGGGGGTGGGAATCCCATCGTAAGTCCCATCGCTTACCTGCAGATTTACCTCACTTCTGATTAGTTATGTTAATAGATGCGGTTGGGTTGGGTCAGCAAACGGCAGCACTGTTAGACTCTTACTGTCCTCATAGACCTCCTTCTGTCCTCATAGACCTCCTTCTGTATTCGTCCTGCAGGTTACGTCCTCGGTGTCCTCATGATGGGCGTCATCATTCTGCTCGGAGTGGGCATAACATTTGGCTACATATACAAGAGGTCAGTAAAAACATTCGAATACTTCAGCACTGCCCAAAAAATGTATAGCGACACTGTGTCACAGCCTCTAAGCAGAAGGCAGATTATCATCCTTAAAACTGAAATCTAAGTTGTTTTCAAAGATTTATGATGGGATAATTTTTTGACCGTGTAACATCGTTGATAATTGGGGGGAATTCGTTCTGGATCGGTTGACGGTACAATATACCTTCCGAGCCAGCGAATGAGTCCTAATGATCGGAAGTCCAATTGAACCAAGAACCTTCAGAAGCCAGGTGTGTGAAAATGAGTGGGGCTGATTTACAGCCTGCATTGAAGTTTCTAAAAACAAATGAAAACCTAGAGCCCAGACGAGACAAGACGGGTGTCTATAGTGCCACTCAGACAACACTGATACGTTTGGCCTGGCTTCCCGATGTCCTTGGAGCTCTGCGCTCTGCTGTTAAGCTGATTAGCTTGTTGACAGTTTTTTTTTGAGGTCACTTATGATTGGCTGTATAGGCACAGGCCTGATGGTGGCATCACCAAAGGTCATGTGATGTTTCTAAGGGGACAAGCGTGTTTATTTGTAATGCATGTATGTTCTAGCTGCTGTCGGTGGCAGGTTGGCTGCTTATATGTAATTATGATCTCAGTTTAGTCGGGTCAGTCTCCCTAGGGGTGGGGTTGCTTCTCCTGTATCTTTGAAATCACCCAAATCACGCCAATGAAATACCCAGCTACACATGTAGTTAAAAGCTTCAGCTGACAAACAGAAGAACATTAATGTAAGGCCGTATGTCCTGAGTTGCTCTTCTTCTCTTGGAAATTAGTGCTGAAGCCTGGGAGGGGGGAGGGGGACAGGACATGACCTCCCCCAGGGCTGTGTGTCTGGCATGAGTCATGTTGCTTTTCTGGTAAAATCTGAAACCGGCACCATGGAATTGTAAAACACTTAAGATGTTTCCTTTAATACTCCCCTTTATTACAAGCATGTATTCAGTACCTGGGTCATGGAGAGCCTGAAGGCTTCCCCAGGGACGCCAGGGAACACCATGGATGGGACAGCAGGACACATGCTGTAGGCATTTAGGACATGCCAGTTAGCCTAAGCCCGCATTTGGACTGTGAGAGGGAATCTGTAGGAACCCTGGAAGAAAAACTGAATTTCACAGGCGGTGAGTGAGGGGTGCTACTGTAGACGTGCGTCTAATTTCCACGACCCTGTGCTGGAGAAGCAAAAATGGCTGGATCTTGCGTTTAATGATATTCTGACAGTTCTTAACTGTAAATAATAATGATTATTTGCCCATATTGAAAGAGGTGTGGTGTTATGGTATTCTGGGGTTTACCAAACGGCCAAGGGAAGCTGCCAGGACTGCAGAGCCTCTTGCGTGTGTCGGCCGTGCTGGAGGGGGCGGTGGAGACGTGGCAGGGAGCTGGCTCTGTCGTGCTACGCGAATGCGGTACAATGGGCTGGCTCTTGGCCCATGGCGCAGAAGATGATGCAGCAGTGCTGTGGTGGGATCGGGAGCCGGGCGGCGTATGGGGTGGGTGGGTTGCTCAGACGTTTCATAGCGGTGTCACGTGCAGGCGGGTGAGCTCTTCCGGAACTTGCGCGTGTTCCATCGTCACCACAGAAACATAAACCGACATCTTCTAATCGTTACGTGGGGGGAGGCAGAGGGTGGGCGTAGTCAGGTCCAAAACAGTCCACAGAAGCCAGTCGAGGGCACAGCTTGATCACGGATGCTTGTATTACCAAACATTTCCAACCAGTTTTGGCCTGTTCCCTGATTCGCAGGGGGAAAAAAAGATTTAAATAGCGGTGATGCAATCCTGATCTTAAATAAGGTACACTTACACTGTTTACTGCTTAGAATGAGGGCTGCAAATGTTATCTTCCCATTGCCTGAGTGTGTAAATGCATTAATACAAGCTTTATCCCCAGAAAATCCACTTCTTGTGCTGGTTTGTGTTACAGAGCAGCATCTGATTGATCAACCTAAATGGGGGGCGCGGCTGATTTCTGATAGTATTTGACATATTTAGAGATTGTGTTCATGAAGATATCCATGTGTGCGGATGCGGTCTACTTAATCTATTTACCAATCTCCTAGTACCTGACTATTTAACTGAACAATTCAAGTAATCTTTACCAGAGTAAATGTTTTGGTAGCATTGCCCGTGGCTGACCTCTGGCTGACCTCTGCCTTCCCGTTCCCACAGGGGTCGCGACCTGCAGCGGCAGCGGGAGCAGCGTGCGTCTGAGAGGGAGATGCAGCGGATCACCTTGCCCCTGTCTGCGTTCTCCAACCCGGCCTGCGAAGTGACTGAGGAGAATGTAGTCGTTGTCGTCAGGGGCAACCAGCAGACGCCCTGCCAGGAGGGTGGGGCAGCTGAGGGTGGGACCCCCCTCATTGGCCAGGCAGGCACCCCAGGCGCATGAGTGACTGCTCCAAAACTGATTGGAACTGGTGACAATGGACCGTGATGGGGGGGGGGGGGTTTAAAAGGAGGCAGTTTCCACAACTTCCCCCCACAGTCCCTAATTCTGTTTGAAGACCCCGGAAGAGGACTGTGATGGAACCAAGATGACTTTGTCAATTTTGTTTTCCTGAAACTAATGCCTGTGTCTGAACTGAAGTGATTAGGGGGCAGGGCACGAAACGGAACGGCCCAAGCAGGGATTTACTCAAGAGCAGATGAGTAATAAGTAATCATTTCAAAAGTGCATGTCAGGATGCTTGATAACGATGACAGTTCTGGCTGTCAGTATCTTTGCGCCGCACCTTTATGGCGAACTAAACCCTTCATGCGATAGAAAATTCAATGACAAGAAAGACTTGGCTGTTTAAAAGAAAATCCCTTGTGGATTTTCATTGTGTTTTCATTTGAGAAGGTGTACTTAGCCGTATGAAAGCTGGCGCATGCAGTACGACACGATGGGTGAGAAAGACGGAGCAGAGCTGTTTGCTGTTTGCGGTAATGTCAGACACCATCAGCGTTCAGTCGGCACCATATTATTCGAGAGCTGGACACTATTGCTGAAGGGAAAAAAGAATTGCACCCCAGTTTTTCTAACAGGTACCCCGAACTGTCTGTAGTGATTCTGCAAGACCAGTTAAGTTTGGGGTAGAGGGAGAACGAGCCCCATTTTTCTTTATTTTCTTCAATAAATATTTCCTTTTGCATTTTTTAAGGTTGTGTATTTTAGCCATGGTTTGCAGCTTGTTGAATTTCTTCAGGGAAATATCAAAGGCTGTACTTTGGGTCAGAGGAGAATCAGCAGGACTGGAGATTTAGCCAAAGGACAAAGGTAATTTTTTCACCCCCTAGATGCAATGGAAGCATCATGGTTGGTTAGAAGTCATTTTGACATGTGAATATAGCCACGACTACACATTCAGCTGAGTGGCCTTGGGTAATTTTGTCTTTGCAAAGCCTTGCCAAGGTGGTTTAGCCCCCCTGCCCCCCCGTCATAAATCCTGCAACAGCCCATAAATGCCTGAATGCTTGAGACAGCTGCATAGTGTGGTAACACTGGTCTGAGGTAGTAAGGAAGATAACAGCTCAGGTCACAGCCTGTAACTAATGCAAACGGTTACACCTAATGTTCAATGGGGCATATAGATCATAGTCTTGTGGTGAATATCAGATTTTAAGGAGCAATAATAATGTCTCATATATACCATACAATGTCAGTGGTTTGGTCATTGTAGGAGTGGATCTGAATTTTCTCCCGCATAATCCATGGCTGTCCTGTGTTTCTTCTAAAACATTACATTAAACCACAGTTTGTTTTTTGGTTTAGAGATTAAAGAGATTTAATCGGAATATTTGCATTGTAGAGTTTTCATGTTTGTTTGTGTCTGACTTTGCACCTGCTGACATGAAATATGTAAAATGATCTTGTTCTTTTTTTCCAGGTTGTTTGTGGTCCATTCTATAACATGAAGTTAAATGTAACGGCCATAAATGTACACCATACGGTGAGTTGCTGTGGGCTGTTTCAAGGTTATACATTTCTTTTGCCATTAAAAGGGTCCAACAGCGCAGCCCTTCTCACATCTGTTTGTCTAACTGTGAATCTGAAGCTTTCCAAGCCTCACTTTCATTCAGTTACAGATGGGGGTGTTTCCTGGGTGGATTCAGGTTAAGGAGCTACGGCCATAAATCTTTTGGTTTTGAGTCAGTGCCCTTAATGGCTGTCTTACAGTACCTCCCCCTGCTGCTATCACTAACACTGCGAATGATGGCAGCATGCTGAAAAATGCTGACACATTATTGCTTTTCTTTCGGATCATTGCACCAACCTTGCCATACGAGTTATGACTGACAGAAAAAACAGTATCTCCTCTGCACTGGAAACCCTTAATGTAAGAGCTTTTCAAAGGCCTCTCTGTTTATTTTCTGAGCATATTCACAGATATTGGAGGTGCTGACGTAAAAAATATCCTACATTGACTGCTGCTACACACACAAATATATACACACATATATACACACACATATACACAAATATATACACATATATACACACATATATATATACACACATATACACACACACAAATATACACACACACATATATACACACACATATATACACACACATATATACACACACATATATACACACACATATATA
>JABFEB020000040.1:36579328-36591563 GCA_019775895.2 Stomatorhinus ivindoensis
CACCCCCCCCCCCCCCCCCCCCCAAGCCAAGGGCTGCTTGCAGGACTGATAATTCAGAACGTGTCATGCTGGAGGTAACACCCATTTTCGAAAGAAAAAGAAAACAAGATGAGACAGGGTCCCCGCATGCCAGGAGAAGGCGTGGATTCATCCTGTGACAATGATATCTGGATACCTTTCTGAAGGCATTCCTCCACACAGAGACAAGGATCAAGCAGTAACCAGGCATCAGCCTTCTGCAGATCTGGACATGTAGCGGGTTTATTGCCCACCATCTTTACGTCGCATGTCAGAATCCACAACAGCTCCCAGCATAAGAACACAAGACACACTCACCATAGCCGGCCCAGTCATAAGTAGAGAGCATCCGTGACACATCTCGCCGAACTTCTCCCAGTAATGGTTACGGCAGTACAGCTTGCCGTCTTTCTCATAGTACCAGTTGGTCAGGTGGACGCAGCACTCTGAGCATCTGAACAGGGCAGAGGGCACAAAATAAGGCAGCTCTCATCACCACTGCATCACTGCCATTTCCAGATATTTCACATGCACATTCTCTTACTGGAGGCTTTACTATCAAGTGAACGTTTCAATTCGTAACATTAGTATTAACTGGAACTGGCTAACTTTTGTCAGGTTCTTTGGCAACTGAAACCAGCGACCTTTTGGTTAACAGTTCAGATCCTAAACCACTATGCTACCTTTTCTAACCAAATATCCCATCTTGTCATTTTTCCTTCAATCCAGCAGGCCTCCTGTTGTCCAAACAGTACACGGCATTGTTATTCCTAATGTGTACATTTAATAATCTGATCTTTTTACAGGAACACTTTTTCCATGTGTCGACAGCAAGTATGTTCAACGGCCATGCCACCTGCTGTACCTGACGACATACACCGATTCAGAAGATGGCTTAGGTTGCAGAGATTAAACTATTTATAAATCAGTGAAACCTGGAACTATGAACTCCAGGATCATCAATCGATTTTCTGTAAACATCTTATTTAGGAGTGGAGACCTGATGTTACAAGAGGCACAACTGGACCTCATAAGAAAAACAAAATAGGCTGGCAGATAATGGAAAACCCCAATGCAGATCTCATTGCGATGGCAGGTGAGGCCTGAATTTTGGACTTTTGCCTAGAAGCATAATGGTTTCGATTTCACACCGTCTTCACTTCCTCAACACTGGAAGAGAATGGAGTCTGGCGTTCCAGTGAATTAAAGGGACATTAAGGTAGAAAGGCACCTCTGAGGCAGCAAGAGCTAATCAGCCAGATTAGTTCCAGGAACCATGCCCAGGGGCGTGAACAAGGGCGTGCTCTAGCTCGAGCTCAATGATCACCTTTGTCTGCGGCCTCCTCCTCCTGTCACCGGGTATAAGGCCCGTGCTTCTGGAACGCGTCGCAACTCGCCACCCGCAGACCAAGAAAAGGTTGGAACACAAAACCTCTGTATGAGCTATTTCTGGAATATGTTTACCTGAAGGTTGAGGCCCCCAAGACAGGCATTTTAAAAGAAGACTTCGAAAGAAAAAGACAGTTAAATTTCAATTTGCACCGCCACCACAGCCCTGTACCTACGGGGAGGGCTAATCCGCAAGAGTGACGGTGTCGGTGACAGCAGAACCTAAGCCGGGGCATCAAGAAAGGATAATAGACAAAGGCTTTTATACCAGAAGTCATGGCAACACCTGGGCATAAGATCACAGGGAAGCACAAAAAAACATGGATAGGAAATAAAGAATATCACCATGGAAGCACAAAGGTCTAAAATAAAATGCAAAATCCAACTGGAAATCAAAGTGAAAAAATGAGACTTAAAGAGGGCAGGATTAGTGAGCCCCAATCAATCACTGTCTGGTTTGACCCAATGGGAACAGCTGACAAAGCAACCAATGGGAAGTGGGTCAAACCAACAGGTGACTAGCAGTGCCTTGTGAACTAACCAATTGCAGCTTTCAGAGACACATCTCACGTCACTTTTAGAAATAGTTTCCTATAAGCCACCGCGCCATCCAAAAAACACTTTATCATATTAAAAAGACAAAATCTGGCAAAAAGGCTCATCTGGAAGACATTTGCAACCTGGCAAGAATTAACTTTCCATTAAAACCATTTTTTAAATATTAAGTTTTTAAAAAGCAGTAACGACAGATTGGGGTGCAGCTGTTGCTTCTATGCCGAACAAAAATTCATAATAAAATACCAAATACAAGCATCATAGATTTTCTTTTTGAAAACCACAGGCTCATTCAGTCCATTCCAACTGGGCAAAACTGGCAAGTCTGGCAAACGGGGCGGGTGTTTTATAATGAAGACGGAATGTTCCTTGCTCAGGATGCTCCAGATGCCTAGGGGAAAGGAACACCTGTGTCATAAACTGGTACCTACAACCCACCAGGCTTCACCGCGGGGTCTGGTGGGGCCCTGTCCAGGCCACATTGGAGGGTCTTATGATATTCATTCTTTGTTGGCCGGTGGTACGAGCACTGGCTCCTCTCAAGGGCACCTCCTGCATCTGTTAGCCAAAACCCTCGACAGATATTCCCTCATTGCCAACCAGTCTTGCCTTAAAACTCCTTACAGGTTTAGTTCTTTTACAACAGCAGGAGCAGGAACGCAAACCTCTGGTAGACGTCTGGCACATCTCGGCCTGCACAAACAGAACCGCTGTGGCTACGCGGGTCCTGAAAGCAGGAAGCTGCTCAACCCCTGCTGCAGCGGGACTCGGCGAAAAGGCCTCTGTGGTGCTGAAAGTCCGTCTGGATAAAAACGAGAGCGTGCTGTGGTCCGGGGAGTTGGCCAACCGCCCGGGAGCTGGGCGCCCTGCCGTGTCGGTGAGTCTGCGAGTGCCAGATGTACAACAAGACAAAACAAGCGTGGAAAAAGGCTGCAAAAAAAGCCCCCCCCCCAAAAAAAGAAAAGGCCCAAAAAAGGGATGAAGAAAAAGAGAATCCAGTACCATGTATAAACAGAAAAAAAGCGAAAAAATCTTGAAAAATATGTTTTGTTTAGTTTTATGCAAATTTGCATACTCGTTTTTACTCATTTTAATACAGTTGTATTTTTAGTGAAGTACTTTAAGGTCAAGAGCTTTAAATTAGGGTACAATTTGGAGCCACTCAAACACTCCACTGGATATGAGGCAGCTTAACCCGCTACATAAAAAAAGCTCTTAAAAAAAAAACCACAGGCAAACATCCAACTGCAGCAGCCCACCTTGGAGCACTGAGAGTAGAGAGACCTTGTGGAGAGAGGTGACCCTGGAGGGTAGAGGGGTCCCAGAGAGACGGCAGCAGGAGGAGAAAGGACCCACGGGGGAGAGAGGTCCTAGAGGACTGGGAGCACTCTGAAGGGAAGCTTGTAAGCCCCACGTTTTCTGTGCATACCTGTGCAACAGCTGTGCCCTTCACTTTGAACTTTTTTCTTTGGTCCAGATTCTATTGGTTGGTCTTTTGATCAATCTTTTTTTTTTAACATAAATATCTCACTTCTGTTCTCTTGACAGAGTTCTTAACATATACACCCAAGTATTCTAAAAACATGCCATCAGTGAATGACATTCTTGTCTCTCGTAATGCCAAACGCTCCTCCGATACACTGCCCTGCCCTCTCAAAGAGTAATTAATGTGCCTTCACTGGATGAACGACAATCATATTCAGAGGTGAGAGAATGCCAGTTTGGGCAGTCAGAGCCTAACTGGCGGCACCGGCCGGACTGTGCCAATGCCACTCACGCTAGAGAATAGCAAGCAAGGAACCCATCAAGACAGCCTCATATCAGCACATGATCAACCCAAGGAACATGCATTTAATGTACTTAAAAAGAACTGATGCCTGTCCTTTCACCGAACAGAAATGTTACTTCCCAAAATCATTGAAAGGGGATTTTCTTTAACTTGTTCACTAGGAAAATAAGTTACACCAGACAAAATAGTCTAACACCTGGTCACATCCTCAGAACCATCTGCGTTCGCTCTATTACACACAAATGTAAGTGATGTTTGACGTATGACAGCAAGCATGAGAAAAGACACATGAAGAGATCTATTTTTCGCAGACTTTCCATTTAGCCATTGAACACTGACACTACAAAGTTTAATCTGTTTCCTTCCACCGATTAAAGCAGTAAAGCAGACTACATAAAATAACTGCGTAAAATAAAACAAATTGCTGAAACATGAGCTATCAACCTTATCAAAATAAAAAAGGTGAGGGGCAGGTAGGAGACCAAACAGCAGCATATCTTCTCCTACTAGTTATTCTAGCTTGTTAAGGGAGGAATTTCCCTTGGCTGCGATCTTTCCATATCAGACAGCTGGAAGCGGTTCAAAATGAACACCCAGGCCGGTAAAGAGCAATGACCACAATGTTCACTAAACCTAAGTGAACCACAGAAAGGTCCGATATCTTAGAAGGTGCTGTCATCTTACGAGGCCCCGCATCCAACTCATCTATGAACTCAATGACACTCAGAAAATAAAGGATAGTTTAGCCACAACATCAGCGCTATCACTGCCCATCTAAGGCACTTTAAGTATCTGCCGGCCATGCACTCATAGCAAAGTGCAATTTTCTCACACACACACACACAAGCACACACAAGCGCGCGCGCACACACACACACACCTACTCAGCCCTCACTCCTGAGACTCATGGGCTCATGGGCCTGATTCGACGTCTGGGAATGTGCAACACACTGCAAAGCACTTTGGTGTGCAGTAGTGACCTACACGTTCAGCAACATCAATTTGGGGGTGGGGGGGTCAGGGGGCTGACAATGGACAAAATGGAGGAAAGAAAATAAATAAAGCCCGGTTTGGCTATGCTTTCTCATAGTACCAGTTGAACACAAAATAGTTTATCTAGGGCATCCTTGCCAAAGATTGCGCTGTGTTTGGCAGAGTGTCAGTATGGTAGTACAACACGACATACATTTTCTACAGAGTCACAAATGTTTATAAAATAAGCAGCTGTGCGAGAGAAGGGCTCTGGGGTACAAATGTAGCTGCAGAAAGGCTACTATCAACAGGGGAGAGAGCCTCGATTTGCGGGGTAATTCTGCACCGTCTGCGTGACACCATTTCCTGCACTTACAGCAAATCCAGTCTGAGAAGAAAATTCAATTACCCACACTGCGTTTAGGGGAGATGAACCATTCCTTATTAGCGTCTGAGAGATTCAATTATTCAATGCAAATAGAAAAAGGATTCTGAATTGAAACAATGTTGTTTCTGCCGCTGTTAAAAAAAAATTAAATGGTGTGACTCCATAAGACACTAGCATGTCTCCTGCACCAGTGTAGCCGATTGCCTCAGGACAGAACCCGGCCAAAAACCAGCACTACCTCAGTAGTCAGAGTGCTGTGGTGACCACCTGGAACACAGCTGTTATTTTACCTATGATTAAGCCTCTGGGTTGGGCACAGAGTCCAGCCCCTTTTCAGGTGAACCGACAGCAATACTGATTTGATTTAATACCAGGACTGTTACGCAACTGTGGGCATTGTACTAAGATTCAGTTCTGGATAAATTAACACTCCTATTGCACGCTTTGCAATACTGCTTAAAGACAATACTGCAGGTGGGTTTGAAAGAAAGTTAAGAACAGCACCACAGACAAAACAGTGGCCCTAGCTAAACAGAAGACAATGGGTGACAGGAAATAACTTTGGAGGCAGATACAAGAGAAGAAAAATAAAATACATAAAAACACAGGACTCGACAGGATGAAAAAATGTGGATCTCGGTAAAGGACTTCCTGTTCCGACAGCAACAGACACAGTGGTCTGTAATCAGCATGTCTGTAATCACAGCATCCAAGGAGACTAGCATCTCTTACAGGCCAAATCCCCTTTTCCTGGTCAGCCCCAATTCCCCTGCTGTCATCGTTATATATTTTCCGGTACTTTATACCATGGTAAACAATGCAGCGTTTATTATGCCACACAGCATATTTACATTGCACGATCCTGTCTTATGTACACTGGTCTTAATGTAGCATCTCACTATTTGTTTGAAACACAGTTCCTGCAACACTCATCACCAGCACGTGTCCTTGGTAAAAGTGTGCTCCTGTTTTTGTACACCACCCATGCACTCACCTAAGGTTCCCTTAGAAATAAATCTGGTCTACAAAGCACACCCCAAAGACTAACCCCATAAAAAGGAAAAACAGGATTTTCACTGTCAGAAATGTCCTAAAGTCCTTCAGGAATGTGTACTAGCATACCGGCCATAATACATGCCTACAAGTGCAATACCTGGTGAGGCACACACAAGCGCACAAAGAAAACACCATTGTTTCCAAAACATTTCCCCTAGCAGAGACACAATACAAACCATGGGCATCCACGAAACTGCAATTGAGGCTTACGCTTAAAAGGTTACGTTCTCTGGCTTAAACGTTGTCTTTGATTACTGTAGTACTTACAATGGGAACATGTTTTACGTTATGTGTTACATTTTAAGCGGCTGCTTTTCTAAATAATTATATAAATAATACCAGCCTGCATCAATTTTCTGGCACTACAGCACAATAATCAATACCACTGTGCACTGGAGGGCAGGTTACTGGCGCATTATACACTAAAGTATTAATTTGGAAAAAGCAAAAACCCCAATACTTACTGGAAACAGCCATTGTGCCATGTTTCCTTTAAAACCTTCAAGTAGAAGCTATCCTGAATCTTTCCTCCACATCCAACACAGTGGAAATCCTCTTTACCTGTGGCGGCCGAAAGGGAAAAGTTACATTTTTTTATCACATTAAAAAGACCTCAAAAATCCCCCGACATGGACATATAGGTCTAGGACAGTAAATTCAAAACAAATGCGATTATTACTGATGAGCAACACATAAATCATGCTATTAATTAAAAACAATCCATCTTAATGAAACTTACAAGGAAAAAGTTTTGAAATATTACGCAACACTTGAGACGAGTAAAATGCAAGTGTGTAAAACACCAAATCCAGCTCAATAAGGAAAAACTACACACATATAAAACATTAACGTTCGAGTCGTAGCTTCCATATCAGTTTCAGATTTGCTCCTTTCTGTCGCATCAGTGTACGTACATTTACCAGCATCTTCACCACTGGAATCAACATCTAAGCGCAGCCAAGAATAAACACCACATAACACATAAGAAACGAAAAATAACGTGACAATAGTAAATCACATTCGGCTATTATCTTCAAGATAATGCAAAGTGCGGGGGACACTGCCGTGTCTAGACTTCACGACTGTACGACAAATACGACTAGTAAGCATTTTACACTGGATCATTAACAACCTACACGTTTCGCTCGCAGTTCAAGAACTCAATGGCAGCGTACAGATTGAAATCTATGTATGCGCAGAAAGATTTAAGTCTAGATTTAAAAGTGCTGTTTAATACTACAGGGTGCTTCGTCACTCACCTTCCAGTTCCTCCATCTAATTGCTGACCACAATATTTCTCTTCTTCACATGATGATCCAGTCTTTTTCCCAAATTACTTTTTGTATTGATTTGAATATTCGCGACGCGCCATAATGTATTCCTTATTCAGTCGCAACGTAGAAAAAAATGCAGTTTGCAGCTGAAAAAGTTACAATTTCTAAAGCGTCAGCTATAAAGTCTCTCGTCGGTAGAATGCATGACGTCATGCAGTTAGCATTCCAGTACGGAGACCGGAAGGGATCAAACAGCAACACCTGGAACGGGATTGTAGCCAAACCGCTCGGTATATCTTTACTGCTACTGCAGCGCCACTTATCGTCCACAGAATGGAAAATACATAAGTGAAGCGTCCATTACTGATACTTCGCATTAATTAATACGAGTTAAACGAGTGGGCTTTCCATGGAGTTAGAAAACACAAATCGAAGCATGAGCATTAAACCACAATGCATTTTTAAAGATACATATTCATGAATAATCTAGCACAAAATTTTTTAGTCTAAGTAATAAAAACACCAAAGACGTTGACAGGAATTTTCCATATCCATTGTGATGGGTGATACAATTAAATGTTGTTTATAGATAGCCCGCTGTATGTTAGTCCCAGTGTAACCCATTGGGAACTGCATTGGAAGTAGACAGAGCCATTCGATGACTCAAAGAGCACAATAACAGAGATCTGGCGCCATTATTTACAGATTTCATGTTGCACATACAATTAACTGTGCATAAAATGCAAACTCTCCATCGTAAACGGTCTGGTCAAGCGCATTTTACCTAGTTTGGCTCCGGTTATAATAATTAAAATTTATTGCCTACATGTTACTTGACTTTATGGACTACGGTTTCTTAGATCGGAAATTATAGGGGGAAACAATATGAACATGTGAGCTAAGCTTGCAGATAAAAGAGACCTATACAAGTATTCATGTAGTGGAACGCAGTCGTTCAGATTTAGAAAGTCGTTTTATTTTGATTTACAAAACTACCCAAAATGCATGTAAGTAATTTTCATGTAATGTAGAGAACCACCTTATACCGCCAGTCTTTTACAGTCGTTTAGATATATATAAAAAAGGAGAAACACGTACGAGGCGCTTTTTCGTGTTAGTCAGAATGGCCGAGGGGTCTAAGGCGCCAGACTCAAGGTTACTTTCCTTCCCACTGTGGGGTTTCTGGTCTCCGAATGGAGGCGTGGGTTCAAATCCCACTTCTGACAAACTTTTCGAACAACCATAACATTAATTCTGCAGCGCTTAAAATGCTTGTGTGCAATTTAAGGAAACGTTTTATAAAAACTGGAAAACTATGTAATGGTGTAATACTACTATTTTTTTCATTCAAAAGTAACACTATACAGAATATCTCATATATTTTTACTCTTCATCTGTAGAAAAAACACTGAATCTTGCGTTTTAGTATGAGGAGGACACTTAAAGTACATTTACAGTATTCTGATCTCGAGGTGTGGTCATGGTGGTATAATGTCCATCACAAAATGAAACCTAAATACTCAATGAAGCGTTAATTAGGACATAAACTACAAATAAGCCCAAATTCACTTGGGATATAACTGATATAAAAATGCATGCAGATGATGCAACCCGAGATGGAAACAGAATAGGGAGTTTATATTTACTGCTACTTGTGTGATAAAATAATAAAATTCCTGGTTAGGGTATAGATTTGGACAGTGTAGCTAATAGAACACCTGACAGTCCAGCTGTCATTTTATGAGATAAGAAACCAATTCAAAACATGCTGAGTAATAGTATATTGTTCAGTCAACCACAGAACAAACCTGAAACTTGAGAAACCATTCAAAAAATGTTAACTGATCTCCAAGATTATGGCAATAAACTTAACACAAGTCATTTTGCTTGGACAAGAAAAACAAGTATTACAGCTAAAACTTATTTGCAATAGTCACTGCTACATGATGCCATTCATCTATCATAGGAAACAGAGCTTATGGGAAAACCCTGGGCATAATGCCAGCCCATCAGTAGAAGCACATAATGGACAACTTATAGGTGTAAATCCATCTGCTCTACATGGATACAGATTCTGGAAAGAAACTGGCTGGATGAAACCGACACAAAACGTTTTTATCCAATTTCCACACACAGGAAGCCACATCAAGCCCAGAATCCCTGTGTAAGTGAGCCAATATGCTGCCCTTGATGTAATCTTTTATGAATGAGAGTTGATTTATGCAAAGGAAAATACAGTGACACAAGCGCGCACACATACATGCACACAATACCCAGTTTGTCCCTCATTTACATATTTAACAAACACTTTTGTCCGAAGACAAAAAAATGAGAGCCGTGTCAGTCCCGGAGGCCTTTGCTGGAGAGTCCAATGGCAACAAGATTATTTAGTTAATCACCAGTACAGACCACTAACCACACCCTGTCCACAACTCACAAATCTGCTCCACTATTTGAGCCATTTTTTTTGCACATAAATAAATAATATCAGCATATAAAATGGCTAGATGCCTCATTCTGTCCTTAAACTCACTGAATGAAACATGAATTAATCCACCTGTTTATTTCTTAGTTCGAGCATCAGGTAGGTTTGCTTTACGGTGTTAAACTCCATCATGTGAATACCACCAGGCTGACAGACTGGTTCCACACCAGTACTGCCATGAGGAATGAATAAATGATTGCAGATATAATATTAATCACACTAGACATGGGAAATTGGGAGGTTGTACAAGGTTCATTATGCAACAGGTATGTTAGAAACAAAAAAAAGGAGAAGAGCAATCGGCAGGAATGCCTTATGCAATATATGTGTGAATGACTGCGGGTCAAACATCACGCATGTGGCTGAAAATAGGGCCCAGCTGTGGCACCAAGAATGTCAAGGTCACAGCCGTTTTCTAGGCTGCGCTCCTGTTTGCGTCTCTCAAAATTGCTTTTCCGAGAATGTCATTTGTTTATCCTCTCAAAATTAAAATTCGGCACGGTTAATTGGCACGACACAGGTTTCCATGGCTCAAAGCCCCCCGGACACCATTCATTTTCCATAGCAGCTTATCCAGTGCAGGGTTATGACGAGAGCCTATCCCAGGAAACACAGGGACACCCTGTATGCCAGAATTGCATATATAAATGTTGTGTATGACATGTGGTGTCAGGGCCCTGAGAAAAACAAGTGGTTGTAGGATATTATTACTATTATCAATTTCTCAGTATACAGCATAGATCAATAGTCACCTACTCTAGCAGGAGTTCCATGTTCCTGTTCCACTAAGGGAGCCTTGAGCAGTTAGCTCTGTCCAGATTTTATTCAGAGGTTTGTGAGTCGTGCATGGATAGGTCAGTGGGTAGGTCTGTTGTCTCATATGTACACGTCCAGGGGTTGAAGTTCAACTTTCATTTTTGCCTATACAGTGTTCTTGGTTTCCAGTGTTGTGTGGGTATCTTCCAGTAGTCGAAGGTGGTTGACACCTTGCACATCGTGTGTCCCCTGGGTCAGGCCTGCATTCCTCCGAAGTCGATCCCGTCTTGTGCATTGTTGCTTCATGGAACAGCTTTGCTCTGACCCTGTTCTGTATGAATAGTTGTAAAACTGATAAACTGCACACTGACATCTTTGAACTCTAAGCCTCAAAGCTATATTGTTATGCTTGCTAACCGACAGCTGTCTGTAGTCCTCCAGAAAGCTTTAGGGGTGGTATGTAAAACTAGTTGGATGGGTTTGGAGACCCACAACATCATCCCCCACTAAGCCAAGAGAGCTTGGGGAGGGGGGGGGGGGGGGGTGACACCAGTTTCCCATGAAATAGAATTGGCTCTCTGGCTACCCCCTCATTTTCACTGGCTCCTAAAGGCACATAGGAGCTATAACTATCATTTTAGTAATTAACAGCATTGCACATAAATCATAGCCTAATAACTGTGCAATTTAAGAAAATCTGACGGTTTTAATTCCGCACATTTTTCGTGTTTGGATGCCCCCCATGCCCTCTGGAGCCGCCGCTGATTATTTCCAACAGTGTGTTGATTCTTGGACACTTGTTAAATGTTTCCTGACGCTTCTAAGAGACGCGTGAGCCTGTCTTCCATGAGCAGCCCATCTCTCTCAGTCACTCCCCCCACCGCCTACCCACTACAGCAAGGTTAATCTGTTTCCTGTTTCACAACATGCAGAAGCTCAGACGGCTTGTCTGGATTTCCACAGACCAGTAGTGTGATGCATTGAGCAACAAGCCATCACTGGTAGGTGGGAAATTCAGTGCATTGACTGTGGGGAAGGGACTGGAGAGCTTATTGGCTGTTATTTACAGACACATGAAATACGTTGTACTTCAAAAGTGTTTTTCCACTTTGCCGTTGTTATCAGACACAAATGCTTCATTTAATTCAGGACCTCATACATTTTGCTAGTAGTTTTTAAAGGACTCCATTTCTGACTTCCATCTACCCACTATCCAACCCACATATCAAACACAGAATCACTATGCATAATACTATACAGCTAATCTCAGGAAAGACAAGGCCAAGAGGAATAGGGATTCCTGAATAGGATGCCAGTACATCACAGGGCAAAACACTGCATTCTCCGGTGGTAAGTGGAGATTAGAATACCCAGAGCAACCTCCACTCACAAACAGCAGGGGGCAGCATTCAGGCGTGGATGCGTGAGGGTCATTGTCTCTCATTGAGCCTCCATTCGACCCTTACCCAGTATACGGTGATCCCTCGCTACTTCGCGGTTCACTTATCGCGGATTCACGACTTCGCGGGTTTTTAAATATACAGTAGTAGTAG
>JABFEB020000040.1:36660726-36671779 GCA_019775895.2 Stomatorhinus ivindoensis
GAGTTCCATATAAAAACAAAATTGTTCTTTTCTTTCTATTAGTTTATAACTACTACAATATTACATAATTTTTTTTTATCAGGAGCTTTTTGGTTTTGGTTATAAAGGAGGTTTTGTTTTATTTGCTGCTAAAAAGAATCCCCAGAAGATGGGTGAAGAATAACAAGATCATACTTTTTCGATGTTTTAATAAATAAAAAAGTGGAAAAAATCATTGTTTTATATATATATATATATGTATGGCAATACAAGGGGGAATTTCCTATTCCTCAAATGACATCTCCCACCTACCTCGCCTCATAGATATTCAACTGACCCAGAGGACAGAACCTCCACTGATTCCAGGGTGTTGCTAATTTCCCAGGGTTTACATGCTTGGTTGCACAATTTTTTTTTGTTGTTAGGCTAATCTTAGGATTCTAACCAATCCCATAAACATCTGCTGCAGTTTGTTACATATTCCTTCTTCTCTGTTACATCTTTCCTGCAAATATCCTCTCCCTCATTTCCTTTAATGTCTGGTGTGGCCTGAAGATGGCTCGTGGATCTGGTGAATCCACTACCCTCCAGCAATATCATCTTACAACCCCACCCAAATGAGCAGCTGACAACCTACTTTTAAATGTTGAGGGCCCCTGCCATGATGCACCAAACGTGGCTTTCCCAAGGATTTCTCAAGTGACATGTCTTTGACTAATGGAAGACAAAAATTGATTCCTTTCTGCCATTAGGATCTCAGGTAATTTCAGTGAAGTGGGAACCTTAAACCACCATGCGGCTTTAGCAGAATTAACACGGTCTTACCAATCGAAAAAGGGAGCTTTTAAGTGTGAGATGACCTTCCTGCTTGCTTGATCCTTCTTCTTGCTCGGTCCCTGGGACCTGAAGCTCACTGTTCCTATATGGTCCTTTCCTTGCTCTTCTGAACCTAGGGTGGAAATTAGCTATGATGATATGGTTCAAAACGGCTTTTAACTGGTTTAAAAGTAGGAGGAAGTGTGTTGAAATATTGGTCTGACAGTAGTTTACTAGTTATGTTAGAGAAAGGGGCCACAATTTCCCTTCTTTCTGTAACTTCGTTGAACTGTTTCAACACTATCAGTATGCCTATTACTAAGCTGCTATCAAGATGCAAAGAGTGTATTGCCATGGACACGCAGGCAGAGGTGGATTCCAATTGAATTTGCGCCTTTACGCTTCTTCCTCAGTCAATCGTCTCCACCTTTCTTCTCTGCTTGTTTATGGCCTTCTTTTCATACTTCTTCCCTTTTCCAGCCTTAGTTCTCTACAGCAGTTAAAAAGTCAGTAATTTAGCTACATGGGTGGTATTATGGTGGATAAGCACTTGGTTAGTTCAAGTATTAAATGCCCACATTAGCAACGTATTCTGCATTACTGGGCTTACATAATGTACACACCGTGAATTAACTGAATGAATATGAATTTTTTAGCAGAATCCTACTTTTCTTTCTTGGGACAGTAGCTGTTATCATCTGCTGTAATGTCTGACCCACACAAAAATTGACCCAAAAGGTCTACAGTATTTAATACTTTCTGCAAAAATCCCGCTGCGCTTTGTGGGGGCATCGGATGATAAGAGTGCTTCTTTGACAAGGAGAATCACAGTCTCCTGCCACCTGCTGCTATATTGCATCATGCACATGATCTACATTAACATTATATTACTTAATTTTATGTTTATGTACATTGTTATATTGTCCTTGATTGTTTTGCACAAAATCCAAAGTAAATTCCATGTATGTAAAAGTTCTTGGCAATAAATCAATGATTCTGATGCCATATGATTTGGGGGCAACAGTTTGAAAAGGTGGGCTCCTTTTTTCTTTTGTGAGTGCATTCCTAGTCCATGCACCACCCCCCACCAAAATATTTATTCCAGTGGATGTTGTGTATGCAGTTAGTGGCATGCATGAAAGTGCTGAGTTAAGAACCATGTGAACAGGCGGTTAGGACATGCGGTATAATTGTGGCTCAGTATTGTTATTGCTCATATTCTAAACTCATCATGTGACAACAGAGATGAACGAAGCCACCCTAAGAGGCTTATTTATAACAGTGTAGTTGCAGCTGTCAAAAATTCTACCTCTGTAATATCAAATACTGAGTCACCCTTCTGAAATTGTGTTAATGTGTGATGCCAGTGGTCACTGGGGTGTTTTGCTACCTGGGATGTTAAACTTGCACCCGTATGAAGACTTTGTTCAGATCCATCTCGTCAGGTGCTGTGCTTTCTCCATGGCAATTTCCATGACATGCCAGAAACTGGAGTTGAATTATCTTGGGATTGAATTTAATACCTTTGCCCTTGTGATCGTGGTGTAGCTGCTGGAGGATTATCCTGCCCTTCAATATTTAATGGCGTCATATCATATCTTCACTTTGTCTGCCTATGACTGAATATGGAGTTACTGCCGTAGTCAGAAGTAATTTCATTTGTGTAAAGCTACCCTACTATCCATATTTCCCCCTAAGAATCACTTCCTTTGGGTTAATTTTCTTAGTACATAATATTAATGTGGCTTACAGAGTTGTGGTGCATTATTCTCATGATTGATTGCTGCAGTTCTGCTCAGTGCTGCTCCATGTGAGGATGTGAGGCAGTTTCGTTTTAGTCACAACAGCCTACTATTCCTTTGCATATTCAAACATGCTCATGCATGCTGATGTTAGAAAACAAAGAGGTAGATCTGTTCTCACAGCAGTGAGCCTCCTTTTAAGCTTTGTGTTGTGGATTTGGGAACTGCATTGTTGTTTAAACAGAATTGAGTCGGATAACAGGATTAGTGCCATGTCTCACAGTACCCAGCTTGTTGATGGCCCAAACAGTCGAGTGTGTCCCAGTCAACTCCCAATTGACCCATTACGCTGTATTGTGTCAACTGTGTCCTCTAGGGGGCAGCGGTTGAACTACTGCTAGGGTTATAGCGCTATTATAATACAGGACAGACAGAACATGCCACACCAGAACAGGGCAGACAAGCAGGAAAACGACAGAGACGGAGAAGGACTGAGGCGTGTACATTGAAAATGGGGGGCATCCAGAGAGTTTTCAGGGACATAGAACATTCACAGGTGAAGCGGAGAACATCTGGACTGCAGGACCTAAGGGTCCTGGAGGGCTAGTGGGACTGGAGGGAGCTTAGGGGCCAGCGAGGCTGGAGCAGGTGGGCACCGAGGGGACTGCATGGATGAAGCAGTGAGGCTCCTTTAGAGGGACCTGCACTGTGGATTCTTCCCTCTGGGCCTCAGCAGGATAGACATAATACTGTATGTATTATGTAAAATTCTTAATAAAATATGCTGATACTGAAATGTATTTTCTGTCATTCTAAGAACCATCACCACCAGGCTTTTAAGTATGGTCTATCACTGTCTTTGGCTAGATGCAAGTAAATCATGTGACACATCCTGTTGTGCCCAGTTCGCTGATTGTGAAGTTTCCCATGACCAGTAATCGAAGAAAAGAAGCTGTTTTGGTGCTTGGCACAAATTGCCTTACGATGAAGTATGTAGGCTAGCTACAGTATTTTTGCTCCTAAGGACAAAATTCATTTTTATCAACTAAATATAGGTGTTTTGATAGCCATTGAGCCTGTATAAATGTGATAACCAACTGGTGAACTTGACGTGGAATATTGTTATTATTATGTGTTACACCCCGATCGTGCCGATCCTCCTGTGCCACGCCCCCCTCATTAACCTCGTGTGGATTCCCAGTGTTTACCAGCTGTTTCGACTTGTCTTCGTTAGTTCGGTGTATTTAAGTCCATGTCAGAGTTTGTTTCTCTAGTTCTGTCACTGTAGTGTTATGTATTGTTAGGCTGTCCGTTCCCTATGCCCCTTCGAATCCCTATTAAATCCCTTTATTTCACCCCAGTCTTGCTCTTCTTTGCCTGCTTCCCCGGTCCGTCCCCAGTCAGTCGTAACAATATGCATCACAGCTGCTGGTTATGTTTTTTTTTAGCATATATCAAAATTAGTTCATTCTTTGTAAATATTCATGTTCTGTACCCCACTATAAAACAAAGAGGGAAATTCATACATTACGATGATTAATTTAGGAAAGCGTTGGCGTGCCTCCTTGCATGTGCACTTTCACACACTGGTACCCTTCTAAGCCATCACTGCTAATTCTGTGGTAAACGCTGGGTATAATTTGAGGGTCCAAGACTGAAACCACGATACAAGATTAGGAATATTTGTATGACATTTCTAGAAGTCTCTGGGGTCCCCAGCCCCAACTCACTGTTGCAGATGCAGCCTGCTGAGCTCACAATTAATTTCACAATTTATGCTATAACTATAACGCACACAAATCACAAATTATTATTCCATTTACAGTTAGGGCAAGCTGTATATTACACATTACTTGGACTGTAACGATACAAGTATTCGTCACATACTATTTTACATTTAGTTTTGTATTTTCAAATTACAAAGTACTTTACGTATTTTAATTAAATATATTTTTCTTACATTTCATGAGCAAGTATTTGTAATTTGTACCACTTTTTGATGTATTTGTGCTCATCCCCATGGGTCACAATGGGAGGATGCTACAGGGAAGGACACGGGCAGGCAGGAGGGGTGACATTAATGACCGGACTGGGGAGGACGAGACAAACAAGGGCATGGACAAACGAGGGGCAACGAGTGTAGGTAGTTAGGGTTGTGGGCTCATTACAGCCACGTGAGGGAGGAGGTAGGAGGGTCAGGGCAGGATGTAGCAATAAATCAAACACATATTCATGTATGTGTGCATATTCACAAACTGAAGTCATTCTAAAAATGTTTCATATTCCTGTTTAAGGTTAATAAGCTTTTTTTTTTCTAATGGCATGGACGTCAGGTTCGGATATTTCATTCCTATACTAATTTTCTTCATCACCACTAGAAGGAACCTTTGCAACGTAATGTTGTTTTCTGCACAATTTGCATGGATAGTGCTGCCCTCCTTTGTATTAGCAGACAACGGAGCGTGCAGCAGGTCAAAAGGCGGAGTGAGAATACCCTCACCGGGCAAACTTTTTTTGTCCCACAGGGCATGGTAATTTCTCTCCTTCAAATGCCAGTTTTGATAGTTACACTGATGTAATTGTTGAAAACGTAGTGTGGATAAGTGCTGGGTGTAGGTTTAGAGAATGAATTACATGCATGAGTGTTTAGATTACTGCATATGTACTGAAAGTGCCTATAGACAAGACAGCTTCTACTTAAATTCTGTGTAATAATGTGTCTTCTGTGTGTGTTTTTCAGCAAAGTACATTGGCTGCTACACTGACGACATACAGAAGAGAACACTCAAAGGAGCATCCTTTTTGGACTACAGGAAAATGACTGTCTTCCGTTGCCAGGACAACTGTGCTGAAAGGTGGGCTCAGGCAGCAAGGCCTTCTTGTGTCACAATGCACCTTCACCGGTTTAATTAGGGTAACACTGGATAAGCTGGAGTCCAGATATGTGGTTATCACCTCCACAGGCTGACAATGACAAATTAGGTTATCAGACCACCGGGGGGTGGGGTGGGGTCGGGGTCTGATATTAGCGGCAGCAGTCTAGGGTTTAAATCTTAGGGCTATGCTCTTGTTTTGACCCCAGCGAGTTTCTCTCACACTTGCTTTTTTTTCTTGGGTGACCTTGACATACCTCCACCCAAGGTTTGAGTATACCATAATGCTCTCAGACCAGAAGCAGAAGACCAGCAGCTACTACGTGCAGCCCCAGGAAGAAATTAGACATTGAACAGATCCTTTAGAATCCTCTAGTTTTTGCAGAGGATGGGCCATCTCATTCCCTCCCTCCAAATCGCTGTTATCCAACCATGATAGCAAGCCAATGTTTTTTTATCCTTCCTTTTCTTGACCTCCCTCTCAAAGCCCCTTTTCAGAGAGCCCACCACTGACTGCTGCATGAATTTATGCACTGTTTGGACAAAGGTACTGGGACACACCTCTTAGCCACTGAATTCAGGTGTATCATTCAGACCCATTGCCACAGGTGTATAAAATCAAGCACCCAGCCCTGTAGTCAGGTTTGCAAACATTTGTGAAAGAATGAGTTGTTCTGAAGAGCTCAGTGAATTCAAGCATGGTACCGTCATAGGATGTCATCTTTGCAATAAGTCGATAAATGGAATTTGCTTTATGGATAACTGTAAGACATTATTGCAAAGTGGACGCATTAGGAATAACAGAATCTCAGCTACAAAGTGGCAGACCACATAAAGTAACAGATCTGAGTTACCTAATGCTGAGGCTGAGTGCATAAAAGTCACCAGCACTATGTTGACTCAATAACAACAATGTTCCAAAGTTCCTGTGGACTTAACCCCAGCACAGGGATACATGCGGCATTAACCCTGTGCTGGGAGCTTGATGGAATGGGCTTCCATGGCCAAAGAGCTGCATGCGAGTCTC
Source organism: Stomatorhinus ivindoensis (assembly GCA_019775895.2). Taxonomy (NCBI): domain Eukaryota; kingdom Metazoa; phylum Chordata; class Actinopteri; order Osteoglossiformes; family Mormyridae; genus Stomatorhinus; species Stomatorhinus ivindoensis. The sequence continues at coordinate 36,667,164 of JABFEB020000040.1, forward strand.
TCATCCCCAAGCATCAGATTGAGTGGTGTAAAGCACACCACCACTGAATCTGGGTGGTTCTGGCATGGGGGAGGGGCATTATGCAAAGAGGGAGATGACAGTCCACTGACAACTCACAGGAACGCAAGGGATTTATTAACAGAATTGAAACACTAAGGAAACTATAAAACAAACGGACCATGAGGGGTCGAAAAGGAAAATAGGAAAAGCCAAAACCAACTACAAAAGGTCAGAGCAACAAGGAGCAGGCAGGCTGGGAACAAAGTGCAAAAAGAAGAGCAATAACAACCCACTGGGGAGCTGAACTAAGGCAGGGACTTAAATACAGAAAATGAACCTGGTAACGGCACAGCAGGAGTGAAACATGAAACAATTATCCAATCAGGGAGAACACACAAGGACCAATGCAAGACAACAGGAAACGGGTGACACTAATTGTTAACTCAAGGAAACTGGTAGATCACAGGCAAGCTAAAACTGACAGAAACAAGGAAACAGAATCTAACACTGGGGAAATAAGAAAGACACAATCACAGGCACAAAAACAAGAACCCAAGCCGAATACAAATCAAAACACAGGAACTAGAAAACTGATTCAAATGAAACACAAGGGAACAGAATCTACAAAAATAGACAAACAGAGGATGTGGGATTTGAGCACAAGATTGAGGGGTTGACAGGTAGCCACATGCTCAGCTCATTGAGTCATGCGGCCAACGTGGCACAGAGGAAAACACAAAGGCTGACAACAAGAAGGACGGGATGGCCAACGACACCTGCTGGCCAAATGGGGAGGTGACACGAAAGACTGGGACAAACAGGTGCTGATGCTGATAGGAAAGATGTTCTGTCGAGTGACGACACACCCTTCTCTGCCAGTCTCCTGGATGATCCTGGGTTTGGCAGATGCCAGGAGAACGTTGCCTGCCTGACTGCATTGTGCCAGCTGAAAGGTTTATAATGAATAATGGTATGAGGTTTTTTCACAGGATGGGTAGGCCTCTTATTTGCAGTGTTAATGCTTTAGCATATCAAGACATTTTGGAAGCAATTTCAAGTTTGGAGAAAGCCCTTTACTGTTCCAGCACGACTGTGCCCCAGTGCACAAAGCAAGGTCCATAAAGATATGGTTGGATGAGTTTGGCTTGACTGGCCCGCACAGAACCCAGACCTCAACCCCAATGAACACCTTTGCGATGAACTAGAATGGAGATTGCGAGCCAAGTCTTCACGTCCTGCATCAGTGCCTGACCTTCTGCATGAATGGGCAAAAAATCCTACTGACACACTTCACAATTTTGTGAAAAATGTGTGAAAACCCTTCCCAGAAGAGTGGCAGCTGCAAAGGGGACCAACTACATATCGATGCCCAAGGATTTAGAATGGGATTTCATAAAAGTTTCTGTAGGTGTATTGGCCAGGTGTCACAATAATTATCCATATAGTGTATTTTCACACTCACCACTGGACCACACACAGAAACATGCATTTCCATCAACTTCTCGTGACATCTGCCACCTGCCCAGCCTGTGTAGATGAAAATGGTCACAAAGTAAATTCCTGTTGAAGAGAGGCTGCCTCCCTGTGCCATACAGGCAGGGGGAGTGATTTCTGAACCTGGGACACGCTCCCATTTTCAGGTGCTAAAGCAATTATGAGTCTTATGTACTACACTGTGTATGCAAGTGCATATTTAATATTAAAAGTATGTCATACAACTGCCTTGGGTTTACGAGAGGCAAGTATATTTATAAGATGTATATAAGCTGGCATATATGCTGTTTTTTTCCACCCAAAACTTAGAAAAAAAGACAGAAATTGTGGCATTTTATAGCAGCAGAGCAGTGTGTTATTCTAGCACTCTGACAAGTGAAAAATGTCTATTTTATAGCCTTATTGGGATGTTTCCTGGTTCTATAATGGCAGATTCATCTGTCTGTCAATAAAGTAGCATTGGGTGGACAATGACTTCATGAAGGTAGGCAAAATCAGGCAGCTTTTGTGGGTAAAACTAAGCTCTTTTTTTTCAGCCCAGAAAATAGCTCTTCTATCCTCACTATACATGCACTGACACTTACAATGGGGAAACAGGGGTAATCACCGCAAACAGTAGGTTGCAAGACAACCAGAGACACTGGTAGGCACCAGGATATGAGCTGTTAGCAGGCATTGGGGAAGCCAGGCTGCTAGTGTGTGCTTTGTAAACCAGGCTGCTAGTATGTGCTTTGTAAACCAGGCTGCTAGTATGTGCTTTGTAAACCAGGCTGCTGGCTGGAGCTGGGGACCGGGAACACCTTGGGTGATAGGGGCCAGTCTGTCCCAGTGACCGACCAGGTCCTGTGGCCAGTCCAGATGAGGAATACCACCTGTCTCAACACCATGTACTATCCTGCTAGCAGTCTGACACTTACGAGAAAGTCACTTGTGCTGGTGGGGGTTGTACGGCCACAGAGCTGCCCTGGCATCCAACAGAGCTTCCTGGCAGCATGTGTCATATGACCTCATTCATCATTTGGCCGGTGGGTATGAATCTGGTGAAGAATTTGTCCACCAATTTGGTGGCCATCACAGTGGCACTCTGCTCTGGCACCGTATATGCCTTGGGTTGCTTACTGAAGTAGTTTATAATTTAGTAGTTACTGAGGGTGGTGTTCGGGAAGGGGCCCAGAACATCCACATGGAACCACACCAAGGGGCCACTGGACTGCATTTGCTGGAGAGGGACCCGGGAGTATTTGTGGGGGCCATTGCATTGGGGCATTGCAGCTGTTGATGTCCAACTCTATGTCCAGGCAGCAGCAATTCGGTGTCATAGCCTGTAGGAATGCTGCCAGAACCTGTGCACGGTCTTGGTGACACCGAAGCGCCCTACTCCTGGAAACCCATGCCCTCACCCCAACACCACCCCTCTGAGCGACTCCAGGACCAGCGGCTGCCACATGGTCTGCGCTGGTACAGGACCCTACCAGTATTGATACATCAACCTATTGTCGGGGACCAGGCTGCCTGCAGAGGTCCAGCAAACTAAACCACTACGAGCCAGCTAAGGTGTCCAGAATATCATCCATCAATGGCAGAGAATAGGAGTTTGTTTTGGTAACTGCGGTGACCCTGCAACAGTCTGTGCACAACTGCCAGTCACCGGCCTTCTTCCTGGCCAGGACAGTGGTGATAAACTATGCACTGAAGGATGGCTTGATGACCCTGAAGGCCAGCATGAACCTGGACCCTTTGCTCTGCTGCAGTCCTTTTCAGCAGTGGGAGTCAGTGAGGGCAGAGGTTATTATGCGTGCAGTCCTCGTCATGGGGAGTGAAGATGTCAATGAACTCTTTCAGCAGCCCCCGCAGCTTAGACCTGTCACCAAGGCCATGATTTGATTGCCTCCTCAGTCACCAACATCATCACGGACCAGGCTGATGGTGAGTTTGGTGTGGGCAAGTTGACCAGGGTGGGTGTTCTGTTGCAGGTTGAAGACCGCCCGCTGCCTGGTGAGGAGATCCATTCCACACATTGCAGTCATCCTTAATGGGACCAAGCCCGAATTTGTGCAAGAAGTGTGCCTGCCCCAGCTGGATCTGCCGGCTACAACGACTTTGCATGAGGACCTACCCTGACAATGAAGATGGTGGAGCTGCTGTGAATAATGGCAATGCAGCAATGCAGGGCAGGAAGAGGCTGCTCAAATTGCTGAGCTTCTCGATGGGGTAGATGGTCTTAGTGGGCATGCTGGTCAGAGGGACAGCAGGGCAGCGTCTCCCTCACTGAGCTGCCCCCCGCTCATTTTCCCAATGGCTTTGCTCTAGACAGAAGCATGTTTGGTGACCCTTCTTCCCGCATCCCCAGCAGATGATTGGAACTTGGGGTGCCAGGCCAGCCTTATCAGGAAGTTGCTGCTATTGTCTGGGGCTGCTGAACAGACCAGGGTGCCCTCCTGGATCCCTGTGTGGAGGATCGCTCAAAATCTCTCTGCCTCCGCTAATGTCTGCCTCACATTGCTTGGACCCAGCAGGCATACTTGTTGCGGCAAGTGTTCTGGACGGAGGGCAATGAGGAAGGGCTGTAGATTCAGATCCTCCTGAACAATTGCTGGGTAGTTGGGGTAGGAGCCAGTGCGGTGATGTCCCAGCTGCTCGCCTTTATGGCACTGACCTGGGCCAGGTGGAAGGCCACCGTCGACTCATCCCAGCCATTGCCCTTGATTGCGAGTTTGAGAAGACTCTTGAAACTCAATAGGAAAGAGTGAATCACATTATAAAGGTACTGACACTTACAATGGGGGAAGCTTAGGGGTAGTCACATCCCAAAATGTACGTCACACCATGGTAAGTATTTACAAGACATGCAAGGATTGCAGAAGGAATACATACAATGTAGGTAAGTATACAACACTATCAACATGATCATTTACATTAACACACAAACTAGGACTATGTACAATTTCAGCAGTGCATGCTGGGAGATGCAAACGAGCTCACTAACGCTACAATAGTAGTGTTTCAGTCATCCAAGCAACGTTTTCTGGCACTTTTGGAGGTTGTCTGGGCAACTATATAGAAAGTGTCATGGGGGGGGGGGGGGGGGGGGGGGGGGGGGGGGGGGGGGGGGGGGGGGGGGG
>JABFEB020000040.1:36816065-36828496 GCA_019775895.2 Stomatorhinus ivindoensis
TCGTCAATTGTGGTCATCTGTTTTTGGTTTCGTTTCGTCAGCTTTCAGTATTTAGTCCGTGTCCTTGCACTCAGTGTGAGATCTGTCATTGTGATGTTTAGTGGCGTTTACCCAGTGTTGTCTTGGAATAAACCCTGTTTTCCCTGGATATTCCTGCCTCTTCGCCTTGTTTACCCGACGCCGCTCGCATCCAGGCACGCTGCGCTAACCCGCTCGTGACACTATGGATGTGCTAAAATATTTTATAAAGCTTTTAATGTGGTTTGACTTGTTTGTGTATCTTGTTTGTATATCTCTCGGAAAAAAGAATCTCACTTCACATCTGCTAAAATATAAAGCAACAACACGCAGCAGCGTGTTCATGGAGGTAGCCATGTTTGTTCCGGGATGCAGAGGTGGCAATTTCAGATCCAGAAAGTAAAAATCCAAAGCAGGATTTTCTTTCAACCAACCACTTGAGTACTATATGACTGTGACTCAACTGGTTGGTTGAAACAAAATCCTGGTTTGGATTTTTACTTTCTGGACCTGAAATTGCCACCTCTGCCGAGAACTGATTACTCAAACGGGATATTGTCGGACGTGATGTCAATTTCAGAGTTCCGAGAGATAATCAAATGCAGGATTATCTTGATCTTGTATTTAAAATCTAAAACTTTAATAAAGTAACACAGGCCAGCCAAACATAAATATGCATGTTAACATGATTTATGAATATTTCATATCGTTCATAATTGGCAAGACTGTAACACAAGAACAATGCATTCTGGTCCTGATGCAATGCATTATGGTTAGATTTTTTTTGTCTGACTTCACCTGATGCTGCAAAACGTCACCATGCATCATGTCACTATCATGTTGCTATAGCAAGATGACTTAAGATAGAATGCATCTGTATTTCTGTAGAAATATGTTTATATATCCGTATATATGTATATATTTTCCTCTTATTTTGTACTTATCCTCCATTAGTACTTATTCCCTTGTTTTTTTTCTTCCTTTTTCTTTTTTTTTACTAGTTTACTAGTTTTTAATGTTTAAAGAGAAAAGGGTAGGCTGTGGAAGTTGTGCAATACTGCACAACTTTTTGTTTATCAATTTACAGTTTATTTTTAATGTAAAACTCTTACAGCCTGTTTTATTTCACATTCTAAACAAAACTTCAAGTCTGCTGATGTATCATTCCGATAAATCCATAAACACAGGAATAACAAAATAAAAGCGAGCCGCAGCGCGGGGTCATAATATCATCACTGAAACTAATGCCAATGGATTATCTCTACGGGGGGAATAAAAATAAACAGATAGTCGAATATTTGACTGTTACATTTCTGAGTGAGGTATTGTCCTAATAAGAAAATTAAGAAAGTCTTCGGTATATTTCAATAGTCCCAAAAACAAAATCCTGTGCTGAGGGAACCACGTGATGAAACACTGTTCCAAAAGCAATGGAGCGGTGCTGGTCGTAATAGTACGAGACTGCTACTGTTGTTCTTATTACTCTCCTTAGTGCACTAATCTCACTGAGACAGGCTACAGGAGTCCTCAGGATCAGCGGCTGGGAGACTATGATTTTCATTATGACAAGTACAGATGAAACAGACCAAGATATGCAAAGCGGTGAAAAAACTTGACTTTGCTGCCCCCTGATGTTTCATGGGTTGATACTGACTGAAGTTAAATCCATTTCAATTCATGCGCCTTAAATGCTAGTTTTGTATAACATGGCGTTGCGAGAATTTTGGTAATTTGCTTTTAGGGAGAATCCTAAATGATTATAATCATGATGCTTCGTGTCCGCATTGATGTTATGTAAAATAAAGAAATGCCGCTCCTTCGTTACTGTGGTGATCTCGCATTCGTTTTAGAGTGCCCCTAAATTTGGACTGTTTTAACTGGGTCGATAAAAAGGTTTTAACCCTTTTTAAACGTAACATTTTACCTGCTCCAAAATAGTACTATTATGTATGTTCTCATAAAATATCTCATGAAAAGAGTATGTTTCTGCTTTAGGGCAAAACTGCACGTCTTCTCTGCATATCACTGCTTGAAATGTAGGTCTATGACGTTATGCCACATAAGTGTACGAATCATGAACCCTCTATCGGAAATTTCCATAGCGAAAAGGCATCGAGGTCCACATTTTAGCATCGTCATTTCTATTCCGGTTCAAAGCGAAGGAAGCTTTTAAAATAACTTACGTCACTCGTACTTTTTGTCCAATCGGTGACAACTACGAACCGGCACATCTATTGCTCCTATCCTTGGCCCAACGGCATTTGTAAGCCAATAAGAAAGAGGAGTCAAGGAGCAGAGGACCAATCGGCGGCGCTGAGAGAAGTGGGTCATTTTTTTGCGCACTGGACTGTTGGTTAGTGGTGTTCAAGCGATGAAGTATATCATTAAGAAACGAAGGGTATGAGTACAAGTGGATAAAAGGATAATCTCCTTGTATTTGCTACGAATTTATCTAAATATTACAGGTAACGTTACACTCTTAATTTTTGTCGTACAATGTAATTCTAGCATTTTCTCTTTACCTGAAGTGCAACTTAACGTTTCTGAGTCATAACTGTATGATGACATTTTTAATGTGTCGGCTATTTTAAACGCAGCTAATCGTAGTTGTCATGTCTGCCATTGCGTGATTTAAAACAATATTTGTTCATTAGCGAGACATTTATAGGGGATGTAAATAGACGACATGAAATCCACAGAAATCCATAAATGTCGATACATACAGCACTTACACATCGGATATCTGTCTGCTAGGAATGTCATTCTACTATACTGGAGATTTATATACAAACCAAGTATGATTGTTGACAGATGGACAGGTTTTCCACTGGTTTGTCAAGATCTTTTAATAATTAAGGACTATTTATAACTTTTGAATCATCCAGCTTTACTTTCATTCTCTTGGACACAGCTGCAGAGGCTGAACCAGAGCATGGTGACGGGTATGTCACCAACACTAAGAGGAGAAGGAGGAGGATGGGCCTGATCACGGCACTGGAGGTGTGGCGATACACCAGCGGCCGGGCACTATGTGGCTGGGGGCCTTTGCTGTGCCTGCTCCTGGGGTCCCTGCTGGCCCTGCTGCTGCCCCTGGTTGGGGTGGAGGAGCAGTGCTGTGGCACGCTGAAAGGTCTGGCCCTCCTGCGCTGCCAGTTGTGGGGCGGGGTGATCCAGCACAGCTCCCGCTCCACCAGTCTCACTGTCCCTAGCACTGTCTTCGACCTCCTACCCCTCAAGCCCAGACCCACTCCAGGTGAGATTGCAGAATTCGAGCCAGAGAGGGCTACATGCTTCTGGGCCTTCTGGAACAGTTTTACGGTACATTTTAAACAGAACTTCCCATTACATCATATTTTATCGTGATAGCCTCAGTCACAATGTAGAATCTGTAGCCGCACATCCGGTTTACTGTGTCTGGGTAATATGTAGCTTTACACTTGTTCCTGGAGATAAGCTTTAGATAACTTCATCCTTGACAGAATAGTGGGCCATTGAGCAATCTATAATCTGTTGCAGAGAACAAGTTTGAGGCCAAGGCAGCTCTGCAGCAGGCCCTGGAGATGAAGAAGCAGGGGAAACGAGAAAAGGCCGAGAAACTGCTGATGCATGCGCTTAATATGAACCCAGACTTTGTGGAAGCTCTAACAGAGCTGGGGACCATCATGGAGGAGGAGAAGGATGTTATCCAGGCAGACCATCTCTATTCCAAGGCTCTTGCCATCTCCCCTTGCAACGAGAAGGCTCTTGTGAGCCGGGACCGAACGCTGCCCCTAGTGGCAGAATTGGACCAGCGCTACTTTAGTGTGATTGATAGCAAGGTGCGCCGGTTGATGTCTATTCCCAAGGGCAACTCTGCCCTGCGGCGTGTGATGGAGGAGACCTATTATCACCACATCTACCATACAGTGGCAATTGAGGGCAATACACTGACGCTGTCAGAGATCCGGCATATCATCGACACACGCTATGCCGTGCCTGGAAAGAGCCTGCAGGAGCAAAATGAGGTGATCGGCGTGGACTCTGCCATGACATACATCAACAACACCTTGCTGTCGCGCGTGGGATCTGTCACCATCGACGATATTCTGGAGATCCACCGGCGAGTGCTGGGCCACGCTGACCCCGTGGAGGCAGGCCGGCTGAGGACCACACAGGTGTTTGTGGGCCACCACATCCCACCACACCCCCGGGACCTGGAGCGCCACATAACTGAGCTCGTGCAGTGGCTCAACTCAGAGGAGGCCTTCAGCTTGCATCCAGTGGAATTTGCTGCTCTGGCCCACTACAAGCTGGTGTACGTGCACCCCTTCTCTGACGGCAATGGGCGCACGTCCCGGCTGCTCATGAACCTGGTGCTGATGCAGGCGCGATACCCGCCCATCACCATCCGCAAGGAGCAGAGGGCAGAGTACTACGGCGCACTGGACACGGCCAATGAGGGGGATGTACGGCCCTTCATCCGCTTTGTCGCCAAATGCACGGAGATCACCCTGGACACACTGCTCATCGCCAGCACGGAGCACGCGGTGGGGCTGCCGGGGGCAGGGCATCAGCCATGCACTGACTGTGAGAACACCATCCCTGTGCATAACTGAACTTCCTGCTCAAGCCTCATGCTTTCAGCCCCTATTTTTTTGAGATTGGTGCGTATTGGCTCGATGAATGCAAGTTAGGTGACCTTAGATGGACATAGCATTCATAGTTATGTACATAAATCAATTATATGCATTTGGACAGACCATACTTCTGCTGTATAATGCCTCTTTTGAGGTGCCACTGTAACCAGCATGTGTGGAAATATAGGCCTGTTAATTAGGCTCTTTGCACATGGGGTATTCAGTAGATTTATGTGATCTAAAAGTAGGTTTACTACTGAAGAATTCTGAGGAATTAATAAATTTACCCTTTATTAAGATACAATTTTCCCAGATAAGATTTATGTTCCCAGTATTTGGTATATTAAGATTATGGTTCTGAAGTACATGCTTGTTGCTGGGGGGCAGGGGGTTAGTGTCTTTACATTCCATGAGATATACTGTTACTGCTCATGAAGGTCGACAAAGTCTTATTTGTCAATCATCTGAAGTGAGATACTCCTAATGGCTTTTGAGTTGCTGTGGATATTAACATGCCTCATATGCTCGGATACAGTCTGGGGTGATTACAGAACAGCACTTTCATACTATTTAAAAGCTTATTTATTACGAAATTAAACTTAAATGCCAAAGGAGGGCAGATTGTCTTTGTGGTCATTTGTCGCGACCCCCCTCTATGAGGATACCAGTGGTGGACAGCATGGTGGTTTTGTTTGGTACACTCAAAGCGACGGACACATCAGGAAAGCTCGGGGTTAAAAAGTAGAATCCCTGGAGCAGTTGAGAGTATGGGCCTTGTTTAAGTGATAGGATTATTCTGCAACTGTGGGATTCGAACCTACAATCCTCCAGACAAGCACACATGCCTGAATTTGTACCCCCGCCCACCCGTAGGACATTTAAACAAGTAAACATTTAATTGCTTTTAATGAAGCATTTAGGCGCAAAAAAAAATACAGTTATAGATCAACAAAAAGGATAAATTGCTAGAAAAACTGCAGGAAATTACACACATGGTCCTTGTACAACTTCTCAAACACAAAAAAAAAACATTTTGGTAAATGAAAGCTTCCAGTACATGTTCAAGCATTCAGAGACCAATTTACCAAACATATTAACAAAAAATAAACTTTTAAATTTTGTACAATTTCATTTTTTTTATAATGGACATCAAATAACTTTAAAACACTTTTCTCTTTACTAAAATAGGCCACTGTGGTGATACATCACTAGATTTAGCTAAATGTCCTTTTTCTCTCTTAAAACATACAAATGCTATAGAAAACTATGGCCAATCACTTGGGATGTGAACACTGAACACCTGACCACAAAAAAAATGTCTCCTTTAAAATGATGAAAGGCTCACTGGTGATACTAGTATAGAAGGAATTGTCTTGGTGACCACAAACACAAAATAAGTTTCAGATAGTTTTGTGAAAATTAAAATATATATATACAAACACAAAGATTTGTTGTCCATGTGTTCAAAACCTACGCACACATTCACCACTGACGTCCTTACATCAGAGAAATTGGGGACTACACGCCCTACAGGTAGAGAAATTGGGCACTACACGCTCTACAGGTAGAGAAATTGCTCAAGCATACAGTTATAACTCACGGTCACAGAGAGCGAATTTATGTACAGTTAGTGAAGGATCAGCACGCAGAAGGGACTTGTTTGCGATATACAGATGCATAGATTTCCACAAGGGTTTGGGTACGGGAACGGTAGCTGAGGAACTCGACTTTCAACGTGTGTGTCAACATCAAATATAAATCCGTCCCCAGTGATACCTCCGAAATGTGTCGGTTTCACAGTGTTAACTACAACGCATCCATCCGTTTATGGCTATTACTGTGAGGCCTACGCGCAACTATTACTGTGAGGCCTACGCGTAAGGCAGAATTACATGCAATGCAGAAATGGGGGCAGAAATAAAAATCTGGAGGAGTCTGGGATTAACAAGTATCTGACACTTAGAAGAACGCGTGCTGAGAATGAGAGGGAAAAGGAGGCGGGGCTTGTAATCATGATTCCTGCTTTTTACTTTTCAATGTAAACACCCTCAATGTGAGAGATGGTCATAATCAGCCTTTACATGCAGACTTCTGGGATTTAAAACACACACACGCAATCTGAACACCCACTACCAGTAACAATTAAAGTTAACGTGCAAGAGCCCCCACCGTACAACAGCCGTGTTCTCACTGCACTCTGACATCTCAAAGAATCAAAATCTTATTCTGTGGGGGGGCTCAGGAGAAGCTATGAGTCAGCTGGGATTGCTGCTGCTAGGTTTCTGTGAGAGTAGTCTAGGTAGCTTCTGCAAAACGGACGGGAGGGTACCGCAAGCTGCCTTTACCTCCAGCACTGACCCAAACCTGGCGGCCTCCAAGCCTAAAGCGAACAGGTGCACCAGAATGTTCAACACAACTTGGACCATATTTAGACCAAGTGTAAAAGATGCCTCACCAACATCATCATTCTTCTATACACTTTATAATACATGTATATTCTTGATAAAAATGAAGTTCTTGCATATATCCTTAAAGCAAAAACAATCCACAGGAGTAGATTTACACCTCAGAATTACAGGGAAAAAAAAACCCAAAGCCTCTACAGGCATCCTATCCAAGCCTTTCAGTCTTCAATCCTGGAGAACAAAACCCATGTTAAACAGCTGGGCAGTGGCACATTATATGCACGCTTTAAAATAATTTTAATAAAACCAGCAATAAAAAAAAAAATAAAAAAAATTTCCTCAGCTAGACAAACATCCAAAAGAAATGGCTGATTCTCATACTTCTGGGGAGGAGGGGCGAGGGGGCAAGGAGGGAGCCCTGGTTAATTAAGGCGTTTGCTTATAGGATAGGCCACGTAAAGGGTGGGGGATTCAAATATTTACAACTAAATTACAATTTTTTTTTTAATTTTTCTTTTAAGGACACAAAATGGTTTCCATTAAAAAGGCAGTTATTTCCTTGTCTCTCTCCACGTATCAGAACAGGTCATTTCTTGAGCAGGAGCCTAGCGAAATCGGCGTTTGACAGAGGCTTGCCCTGCGCTTCCAGCCTGGACTCGCCCGCTGCCTCGGCATTCTGCACAGTTCCATTCTCCACCTTAAGCTCCGGAACTGCTTGCCGGTTCAGAGCACGCGGGAGCATGGACAGCTGGGTGCGACCCTTCCCCCTCCTACAAAACAAGGAGGCGGTATTAAGTACAAAGTAAAGACTTTTTATGAATCGGTACTTGAGTATTTTATAATTGTTGCAACTTTTGCTTTCATTTCATTATATTTCTGAGTCAAATAACTTTACTACAATACATTCTGGGTAACCATCATTACCCAACTTAAAATAAAATTTTAAAAAAACAGTGTTGCATGCAGCATACCTTGTAGGGCTGCACAATTAAAAATGTGAAAAATTCTTGTGAAATATAGCTCTGATTATTATTGTGCATTACATACTTCCTTTCAGAAGATGGAACGAACAATATGCAGAGGTGCACGATATATTGGTTAATATACCGAAATTTCCATCCGATATTTAAACTTTATCAGTATCCAAAATTAGCAGCACTAGAACTACCACTGAAATAATGGAGATGATTGCATTGGATGATCAGCCATTTTCACAGTGGTGGACAAGGGATTTAGTTTGCTCATACACCAGTTAAGTAATGTTAAGAATTTATTATTGATTCTGGCCTGTAGATCAATCTTTCATTTTCCACAGAATAAAAGTCATTTCACTAATCTTCACACTTTAACTTCTGAAAAAAAGTTATACGTTATAGGTTATAGTTATAGGTTTTATTGTGCTACACTGGTAATGCTATATTCAAATCTGTCGAGTAAATTTAACAGAATAGGTTGCATTTTGTAAGATTTGACTCGAATGTACTGTATTACTTAAGTACCATGTGTTTTTATTTTTACTCGAGTAGTATTTTGGCGTGGTATCTGTATTTGCTTTAAGAAAACAGAACTTTTTCCACCACTCATCACATTAAGGCACCATCTTCTCCCACACCAATGGGATTCATTTGTAACAGATTAGCAAGCAAAGAAAGCAGCGATCACTCAGATCTGTGGATCAGCATCACCCCACAAACACAAGCACGACCCCTTACTTCTCACACTCTCGCTGTCTATGTCACACAGACACACTTACGATCCATAGACTTGGCGTGGCATCATAGAGCCCAGCCCTTTGTTCAGGTCTGACTTCTCAGCCACGTTCCGGCGGGGCGGGTTGCTGATAACCACTGTCAGGGTGTGGCCCTGGAAGGTCATCCCGTCCATCTTCACTACAGCGGTTGATGCTAGTACCTCGTCTTCGAACTCCACATATGCCAGGCCCTGTGTGAGAGACGATAGAACATCAGTCCGGCCGAAATGCTTGGGCTAATTGGACCGACCACACAGATCACTCACCTTCAGCACAACAGATCCAAATAATTATGGCATTGAAGGCAAGATTTATGGCCTTTTGATTATACTGTAATTATATGACATGCCTCTCAAGGACCCTGCATTAGTGCATCATAGTTTTAACCTTAATAACTAAGCTGGTTCTGACCTTGGGCTTCCCAGACCGGTTGGTGACCAGGCGGACGTCCTTGACTGTGCCGTGCTCTTTGCACACCTCCTCCAACTGCTCCTTGGTGCAGCCGAACGGAAGACCGGAAACGAAGATCTTGTGTTTCTCCAGAGCTGTGCTATACTTGAAAACCTAAAGGGAAAGAACGGGTATAACCAAGAGCTTCCAGACCAACTGCACCCCACCGCAAGACATCCTCCCCAAGCCCTGCAGTCACCTTGAAGCTGGGGTTTTTGTTCTTATCCACACAAGGGGAAACGAACATGGGCCTGCCCTCTACGTCCTGCCGATCCAGCTTCAGCGCCAGGGGGACTGATGCCTGGTCCTCAAACTGCACATAGCAGTATCCCCGAAAGGTCCCCTTGTTGTTGTAGATGGCTCGGACCTGCTGGATCGAGCCGCAGCTCTGGAACAGCTCCCTCAGCCTCGTCTCGGGCTCCTCCAAGGTGAAGGCAAGGTTGCTGACGAAGACGCTTGTCTGGTCGTCCCGCTGCTCCTGCGTAGCACTCTGCACCCTGTGGGCAGCTTCTGCCACCTCCCGCCCCTCTTTCTTGTTGCCAGAGGGGCCCGCCGGTTTCCTTGCTGAAAGACCCGTGAGCCCACTCTCCGTCTCCATGAGCTCCTCCGCCACGTTCACGCCGGGGGCTCCCTCCCCTTTATGCTTCTTCACAGGTTGTTCTGAAACCAGACATCAAGTAGAGGCTGTTTTTTGCCGTGGAGACAGATACCTTGCAGATACCACAGTCACTTAGGGTTAGTAGGACAGGGTTAGTAACACGGAGGCATAATGATTACGGACGAGGAGGATGCAGGCAGCCAGGAGTGGAACTCGCCTACATACCTAAGGTACTCATCTGGAATAGCGTGCTTTAAAAATATTTCAGAAAATAGATCAAAATTTGCAGAAAAGGACGGAACTGTAGGAACTTTGAGAACACACTCAGCTAATAGGCTCAAACGTGACCACAGTTAGCTGGGGTCTCCCACTGTGCACCGATATTCACCTGACTGCTCGCCCCAGTCCTCCCCTTCCTCCTCCTCTTGCTCCGTCGCCTTCCGCTTCTCCCCCGCCCGGCCCACCCTCTGCGCCTTCTTATGGGCCTTCTTTTCAGCCTTGGCCTTCTTACGCTGCTCCACCCGCTCCACCTCCTGCTGGGCCAGCAGGGCTTCCTTCTCGGCCGCCTGTAGGAGGAGAGGCTGTCACACGGGGGCTGTGGCGGCTCACCGAGTTCAGGGGTTATGGTGTTGGGGGGCCGGGGGTCCTCACCTTGTTGCGCTGCTCCTGAAGTCTGGCCAGTCGGGTCTCTGTCTTCTGTACTGCTATATCCCAGTCCTCCAGCGTGCCTGAGGGCAGAGCAGACAGAGAGGAAGAATCATCATCATCATCACCACCACCACCATCACCATACACACTCTGGTTAACTCACCCTCCACCCTCTCAAATGCGAGCAGAACCTCGCACACATGCTCAGGGTAGTCTGCTGTGCACTGGACTGCCCGGTGCAAAGCCTTCCTGCAGTGAAGCACGTCACCGTAAGACCTGCCGGTGAGACACGCATGAGTTCTGGACTCCGCCGTGTTCCCCCCCTCACCCTCCCCCACCAGCAGGCTTCCCAGAAGCCGCTCTCACCGCTCCAGGTTGAAATACTCCAGCCACATGTTGGCGTATTTGGCGTTCCCTTTCGTCATGATGGTATCCCACAGTTCCCGGGCTTTCTGCATGTTCCGGCAGTGCAAGGCCTGGTAACAATAGAGTGCACCAGTCTAACCATTAAGCTGCCCTTAATGCCATGCATCACAGGCTGCTGATATTCCAAACAACTCAGATTTTGCTCCAGCTCCCACACCTATAATTTTACCCATCGATCAGCAAGAATCTTACATTTTCATTCTATTTTACTTCTTAAATCACCAACTTATTTTGCCAGCAACATCAGTGTGACTCACAATCCATCACCTTTAACCTCCACACCGAGGGACTACTGGTCCCCACAGTCCTCACTGAACCTGGGCTAAATTTAAAAACCAACAAACCACAACCCAGCTTGGCAGGCACAGACAATTCAATGTCTTTCCCTAACCAAATGAGAAAAATTCCTCCTTGAGCCACAAGGGGGCGCACTCACCTCTATCCGTGCCCAGATCTGCATTATGGTACAGGAGGGGTCCCCACTTTCACTAAACCCTGGGAAAGGGACATTTTTTTGTTCACCAAGACATTCAAGACAACAAAAGCACATCAAGTCTTTAGGACAGAAGAAATTTCAAGTAAAAATCAGACAATGCAAGTCATCCACGGGTTTAAGCCACTTCTCATTGACTGCTAAAGATTAACAAAACCAGATCATGCCACCCGTCACTGGGTGTATTTTTCAAAAGGACATTTTACTTTGTCCTCTGAGGATGTGACCTCTAGAAGAAAAACGCAAGCAGCCACAGATGACAGCAACCTGCCCTTGCTGTCTGGAGACACGTACGCTCTTCCACGTCCTGCTTCATGTAGTCCAGAGCTCGGGTGAAGGCTGCTCGCAACTCCTCCAGCTCTTTGCTGGATTCTAAAACAGAAGAGACCCTCAAGTGAACAAAGGTGCCAAAGGGTGACACGTCCCCTAGTTGCTCTGCAGCAATGTGGACCTTCCTCACCTTTGGTGAAATCCACACGCCTTCTCAGGTAATCCAGGTATGCCTGCCAGATGTCCACGTAATCGGTCGCCTGAATGAACCCTGCATTCAGAGCCTTCTCAAAGATCTCTGGGGAAACAAATAAGGGTTCCAGAAGGTTCCATTTGAGGCACCTTGCAATAAACAGCCATCCTACACGAAATATGACGGCGACAGGATGGACGTCCCATTGAGTGGTCACACGCAGCCATGGTAAACGCCTGTTATGGCGTTATTTCAGATACTGACAAAGGGGTCAATGTAACAGAGGAAGCAGGAAAGGGTGTAAAATGGTTTCCCCAAGCATGTACACACGCACAGACACACAGAACACCATTTACAACTCTGACACGGCTGTTAGGCTGCCCAGCCGTGTCCAACGTGCCAGCAGACCAGGCAGACCATAAACGCAGCAGCAGCTGCCAGAGCGAGCGCTAACAATGTGGCACTTTGGCCAGTCACAGTGCAGGTTTCAGCAACCCCGTCATTTTTCCTGGGTTGTCTGACAGTACAGTGGGGGGGGGGGGGGGGGGGGGGGGGGGGGGGGGG
>JABFEB020000040.1:36830536-36853622 GCA_019775895.2 Stomatorhinus ivindoensis
GGGGTTGGGAATAAAATAAAACACCACCCCCCCCCCCCCCCCCCCGACTCCAAAGGAAGCCGAAATGGGGTTTTAAAGCTATGTCTTTGTACCGTTAATTACAGTCTTATTTAACTAGGTTATCTTATTTCTCACTGGGTTTTTTAATAATTTATTTATATCAAATGAAGATATTCCAGTCATAAACTGACAGCACACTGTGGATTTAATCCCTGAGGGGAAGTTATCGACCACTGCTAGACAAACAAATAAAGCCCATCTTTAAAAATACAGAGGTATTTAAATCCCACTACGCCCATTATAGAGTTAATATTTTTAAAGTGCATTACATACAGATATACATGCACACATGACAGAACTAAGTGCTACCAAATACACATGGACCCATTCCATCCATCCATCCATTTTTTTTACCGCTTTATCCATCTGGGTTGCAGGGAAGCTGGAGTCAATCCCAGCATCTTCAGGCGAGAGGCAGGGTACACCCTGGGTAGGTCGCCAGTCCACCACAAGGCCAACACAGACAAATAGCCACACACACACTCGCATTCACACCTATTGGCAATTTAGAGTAGCCAGTTGACCTAATTTGCATGTCTTTGGACTGTGGGAGGAAACCCACACATGCACGGGGAGAAAAAGCAAACTTGGACCCATTCCAACAAGGGTATTAAACTTGTATAAAAGATACCCAAATTACATAGATCAGAACCAGATTAAGCATTCATGGTGTTGCATAAATCAACTGGCATCTGGGCAAAGATCTATCCCAGCCTAGTACTCTGTCCTGCCTAGGATAGACTCCAGGCCCTCGTGACCTGGAGGATAAATCAGTCCAAAGATAGATGAATATTCCTTTCATTAATTTCGCATTGGCAGCCATCTGTGTAGTTATCAGCTTCTGGCTATAATGCATTTTAAAGTCCAAAAGTGAAAATTAAGAAATAGAGTGCTGTCAGAGCCACTTAACTTGGACACGGTTAATTTAGCAAAGACAGGCAGCCACATCAGCAACGGGAGACTTCAGCAGAAGGACCCACCAGAGCTTCCTCGAAGGAACGGTTCTTCCCCATCTGCTGGACAGCCTTCTTGTATTGGCGTGTAACCTCTTCCGGGACGCCTCTGTCAGACCAGTCCTCATACTCTGTATATGTAGCCTCCATGTCTGGAGTGAGGTTGAGGGGTGACAGGCAGAGGTCAAACTCAGTCCTATCAATTCCAGAGACAGGTAAGCTTTCGAAGACTGAGGTAGGAACAGTGAGTTTCTTTCATTACAATGTTAATTACAGCCAATTAAACGTTAAAAGTGCAATTAAGGGGAGAGTTTGAGCAAAATCAGGTGGGTTCTGAAGTGTGAAGCACATAAAAAAATAAATAAATCACTGGGAAGTTAAGCTGGGGAATTCTGAAAATATTCCAAGTTGGAAACTTTCCATGGGAAGTAATGGGAAAACTCTCAGAAATTTGCAACCCTAATTTGTCCACAGATACTGCCTAATTAAGAGGAAAGTCTCTGCAGACTAGGGACCCTGGTTGGTATACTGTCCTGTCATGTAACTTCTCAGGAACAGTAAGCAAAGATTCTCTCTTCTTTTTATAAATATCATTATACCAATAATAAAAGGGGAACCCAAGCTCTAAAGCAGGCGTCTGGCAACCCCAGCCAAGTCTCAGGTGGAAAACAAACTGAGGCGCCAAAGCCTCACACACAAGGCCACACCATCTGGTTGCATCCATGCCAGACTCTTCTAAAGGGTGGAGCTAGCTAGATACTTTGTGAAAAGCCTGGCTACCTAAACCCCCTCTCCACCTGAAACCAACCAAACGGGATGCTCCGGGAAGTTTTGTGAGAATCCAACAGTGCTCTAGCCCCATTCGAAAGAAGTACAGCATGGCTCTATGAAAGCAGTCCCCCCAAATAAAGCTACGAGGCTCACCCATTAAAGGAATGGCCAGCTGGCGGCGGAACAGTGTGTGGATTCGCTCAAGCTGAACATTTAGCAGCTCCTGCTGCTCGCGAGTGGGAACACTGCCTGGGGGTGGCTGTGGAGACACGAGAGAAGATTGAGGGAGGGGCTCTACCAGGGTCTACACACTGGCCAAGACCCTGAGGCAGAGTGAAAAAAGGTAACGGTCTGCCCAGTGGCATTTGTATCATGGGGCATCAGTTGTACAAAGTCCCCACCAGAAGGGAAAAGGGACACATTTCCACATTACCTGCAGACACAGCAGATGCACGCTGTGGACATGCTAGATTGCTACCCATGCATGACACCACACGAAACTCAGTGCTTTCCTCATTTCAATAACACTCTCTTTAATGTTACAATCAGTGATAAATGCAAGAGATTTAGGGTGATCAACAAGACAACTCACTCAACCTCTGTACACAGATTATGTAGCTTCCATTACCAGTATTACATTGGTATGACAGGTTTTAATCGGATATTTCCCACAATGCACTGGAAACCCTACAAATGAGAGCAGAAACACACTACCTGCACTGTGGCCAGGATGGCATTCTCAAACTCCCGGTAGGCCTCCCACAAAGCAAATCCTTTGGTCATGTGCAGGCCAACTGATGTCAGGGCTCGCTCAAAGATGGACCGCACCTGATCAATCCCACCAGATGACCCCATCCCCCCAATGGAGTACTGGGCATACTCCAGCCAGATCTCAGGGCCTGAGTGAGGAGGAAGACGCACCATTTTTATGGCACCTGTCACTCGGAAGGTTATTTTTCCCCAATATCCCATGCCCATACTCACAGATGTAGTCTTTCACAGCCCTCTCAAACAGGTCATACACACTCTCACGGTTGGGCTCCCCCTCTGTCATCCGTATCTCATCCTTGAGCCAATCCAGCCAGATCTCTGCAGAAGACAAGCAAGATTTAAAAACACACCTTAAGATGTGCTTTCACATATGTCACTAACTCACCTGAAGACACTGACCATGTAAATGAATAATTAAAACACAAAACATCTCTACTGACCACAAACAACCAGGTCATAGGAATGACAAAGTACCACAAGGGCTGGGTCTAACCTTCTGTCAAAGGGAAAAGCTCACTCATCTTCTGCCTTGCCCTGCGCAGTCTGAGCAGCTCACCCTCCTGCCTTAGCAGCTTGATCAGGTCCACGTGGCAGTTGTAGTCGAATACATTGATGGATAGCTGCAAATCAGTGAACAAACACGTCCGTACAGACAGCGGAAGAAAGTTCGATAACAGGCAAGAGGTGACTATGTGCTAATGACATAAGGAAATGACACCATAGAAGCATGCAAATCAACAAGCCAGGAGCAATTATGGAACCTATCGAGCGACTCTTTGGGTGGAATGATGGAGCAGGTGAGTGTTCTGGCCATCACGCCCACACTATTCTGGAAACCAATGCGCTCCCCACAGGAAACTGGGAAAGTCGTGAGCACTCCGGTTACAACGGGGTAGGCGGTAGGGTTTTACAACCGCGACAGATAAAACTTTAACGATGTAACGCTTAGAATTCTTTTTAACGACAAAATGAATCCAACCATCAACCCGGAAAACTGAAGACACGCACATGCATTGAAAATATGCGTCACTGCCAGCATGATAAACCGCATTGTTACCTAATTACGCGCAGATCATAACGCAGTCATTTAAATCCCAGCCTACTTAATGTAGTGGGTTCTGCGTACATACGGAGTGCCCGCATGCCGTTAAATTTAATGCTAATATGCACGTACGTTACATGTATACTGGGCAATCAACGACTGCCTGTATTTTTAAGATCTCAGACATTCAGCCAGAAACGCTAGTGTTTTAACTCAGTAAACGGGGTTTTGACAACACATTCATTCATTCATTTTTTTAACCATACCTGTTCTTCTAAACGCTGAATTTCAGCCTCGTTTTCTTTCTCATCTTCAGAGGAACCGTCTTCATCTTCAGAAGAATCTTCTACCCCCATTCCTTCTTCCTGATCAGACTCCATTTCTCTTTCCAATCCAGCTGTCGTCTCCTCCTCCATCTCCTGAAACTGCGTCTTCTCTTCGCTTCCCTTTGCCGCCATGTTGGGATTCGATCTGCCTGGTAACAGTGAAATGTTGTCCAACCTCAAGCCTGATTTTAATGACCCCAATAAACAAAACGCGGTGTTGCGTTGTCTATACACGAGATTAATAATATATTCTACTTTTATATTAATTAAAATGTCACATTTCTATCACGTTTAGTTAACGTTTTATTAAAATTGTCAGGGGCAATATTTCAGGCGTTTTAAAGACGGTTTGATGATGCGTCACATTTAATACAACCACGTGGTTATTTAGTCACCAATCAGCGCCATCTTGGTGCGGTGTTGAGAAAGATACGGACGCACGCTGAAAGTAATTGGTTGCTTTAGTTTTATGAAATAATATTACGCTTAACAAACTCCTGTAACTAGTATTATGTAACTTATGTGTAAATTATGTGTTATGGGAATAAATTCCAATTCACGATTAAGTGTATTTTTCTAACGTTTTCTGTAATTTAATGTAATATGGGAATTTATAATAAATGCCTACAAATGCTTAAATTCTTACATTCAGTAACTAATGTTTCAGACGAAAGCGTTGGGTTTTCTTTGACTTTCCAGTTTAAGTATTTTTATATAGATTCCTTTTATTTGTACTTTCTCCTAAAATGCAGCTCCCCGAAACACTATGGGGTGGACAGATTTAATGTAGCCTACTATAACTTTTTTTTTCATGATTGTAACTGGAGGCAGTTATGTTGTTTCTTTCTATATAATAATGAATCAGTGTGCTGGTAGGCAACATTACAGCTCCGCTCATCAACTCAAAATCATTGCTAATGGCGACGCTGAATGCTGTCTAAGGCAATTGAAGTTACCTAATATATCATATATGCCAGCTTAGTTGTACAAAATTCATCGCGACAACAAAATGTGTATTTTTTTTTTAATATTCTCTGACGATCGATTGCGCATCACCGAATTATCCTCGCTGTGTATTGAAGTGTGGAAGCTTTATATATTTAATATATAATTTGTAGTGTTTTTCTCAGCACAACGACATCACTCGTCCCAATATTTTTTAAAGAAGTTGAAATTGTAAAGAAATATTAGTATAGTAAAGTAACAAGAACAATTAATTTTTAATCAATCGTGACATCTAATCCCTTAAGTGAATCTCCTTGCATTAGTTAATTGTGAAACATAACCTGTTAAATTTGCCACTTGAGTTTACTCTAGTCGTAACCCATCATCTAAGATCGTGTTGGAGGCTATACTTGTGTCCCTTTTTACTGCTACAGGAAGATGTATGGAGAGATGAATGGATAGACCCACAGCAAAGCACAGGGTGGATTACAACAGTATTCTGCTCTTTCCTATGAAAGTACAAATTGAAGAATTTATTTAAATACTTAATGAAGTTTATATGATCCAAAAAGTTAAGGGTAAGATTTTTTTCTGAAATCAGTTCACCTGGAGGAACAGTGACTCAGTGAGTTTCACTGTAGCCTCACACTTCGACGGTTGTGTTGCTCCTGGTCCAGGTTTGCTCTGACCCTGTACTGGATGAAAAATTATGGATGATGGATGTATAGTTCAGATTGGGTTCCTTGCAGCATTGTATTACATAATAGCTAGAAATTATTCAACAGACCAATAAAATAAAACCTTTCTGATCAAGTAGCTCATAGATTTGCTTAAGCTCTGTTTACAGCATGGACAGCAATTTCCAAGTCTTTCCATAGATTGGCAGTGATATCAAACTCAATTGTGTGGCTCAATGGATTAGGGTGCTGTGCTTGTGATCATAAGGCTGCTGGTTCAAATCCCACCATAATCATAGTGATTTCACTGTTGGACCTTTGAGCAAGTCCCTTAACCCCCAGTTACTGTAGGGGCTGTCTGACCCTAGTTTCTCAAAAATGTATAGTCTTTGGATAAAAATGTTTGCTTAAAAAAAGTTTAAATTTATGGTCAATTAGGTCCCTTGACACCCATCTTCATTCACGTTACTCTTTGGCCGTATCAGACCTTGGTGTCTGCACTTATAGAGTATCTGGATAGAAAGAATCAAAGGATTGCTGAAGAGTAGTATTCATAATTAAGGTGCCTCTGACAGTATGTTTTTTTCAATATCAAGGTTAGTATTGTTTTGCCAGCTCGGCCACGGAGGGTTGCCTGTTACTAGTAGTAATGTGTCTATCCAGTTCTGGGAAATAAAAGTGATTTAGAAGGATATTGAAGAACATGGAAATATACAATTCCACTAAAGTAAGCATGGTTGGACAAAGCCAGCATGAATATCAGACAGGAGTTACAGTATTATTCTATTGTCATGATTTTGTCATGCGTGCTGCAGAAGAAATAGTAACGGCAATAAAGTAATATCGTGTTCTTTTGCCACTTCAGTTTTGGAGCTGGCTGTCTGCTTTCATAAAGACATGAAAGTCTTGTTTTCAAAATATTTAATAGAAACTACAATACATACAGTTGCAATTAAGAGCTATTGAAACAGAAATGCTGCATGGTGTTCTACTACCATTTCACAACTCCACATTTCTCTTTGTGATATGCATTGTAATTCATTGACGTGCCTCAAAAAATCACATCAAATTGTTAAATGCTTGTGATAAACAGCAACAGTTCTCTATTATTTTGCAACGCTGTTATTTTTGTTAGCCAGGTGACTCTGGAGTCTTTTCAGAGTCAAGAGTTCTGAATGGGGGCCACTCTCTGGTTCCTCCGCAAGACCTTCCTCAGGAGAAGCCAAAGTAGGAGCAGAATCAGGGTGACCAGCACACACAAAGTGGCCAGCATAGCCACGATTGCATTGGACTCCTGCAGTCTCCCAGGCCAGATGGGGGTAATGGGCTTTGGGCCGGCCTTGTCCGTAGGGAGGGCAGGACCGGCAGGCTCTGTGGTGGTGCTGTCAGCATCTGTAATGTGACCTACAGTGTGCTCTGTGCATGTGGTGTCCTTGTGGGCCATGGAGCTGTCCACTTGGAGGGCAGGTAGTGGGGTTGAGTTCAATGACAAGCAGTCCTTGTAGCTCAGCTCTTCCAACACATAGCTTTCGACCGGGAAGTGGGCAGCCAAGAGGTCTTGACGAATGTGCCAGGTGTGGTCATCAGTCATGGCTGGTGTCTCTGACGCTTTGGCTGGTTGTCTAAAGGATGCCAAGAATGGCCTGGTTGTTGTGGATACAGATATGCTGTCAGTCCCAGGTACAGCTGCCTGACTGTTCAGTGGTTTATAGGGCACTCTAGTATATGGGGGAACCCTGGTGTCGTTTGGCTTCAGTACCCAGGGGCAGATGATTGTTATGGACAGAGTGAGGAGCAAACGTCGGGCCAAGTGGACAGGAGCGGCACAAACCAGATCTGTGGCCATCCTCAACCTGCCATCCAGGAGCCACCTGTACAGATAGAGGATGTTGCATTCGCATACCCAGAGGTTGTCAGCCAGGGCAATGGTCCGGAGGCGGGGCAGCCCGTCAAAGGCGCCCACAGGCACTGACTTCAGGCAGTTGCTATTGACCTTCAGCACCTGCAGGTTCACAAGGGGGGCCAGTGATGTGAGATCCAGAGATGAAATACAGTTGGCAGACAGGTCGAGGTGGGCCAGAGAGGGGGGGAGGGAGCGTGGAAGGTCCAACAGGCGGTTCCCCTTCAGGATAAGAACCTGCAGCTTTGTCAGTCGCAGAAGTGCACCAGGCTGGATGAACCGGATGCGGTTGTCCTCCAGGTCTAGCCTGGTTAGGTTTCCCAACTGTCGCAGTCCACCTGCTGTCAGGTATGTGATGTGGTTCTCCCTCAGCTGCAGAGACTGAAGGCTGGGGGGCAGGCCCCGGGGGAAGCGGGGCAGCCGGTTGTGGCCAAGGCTCAGCTCCCGGAGGTCGGCGAAAGCTCGGAGCAGGTGGTCCACATTGCACAGCCGGTTATTGGCCATGGAGAGGGCAGATGTGCTGAGGGGAATGGCATGTGGCAGGTTCTGAAGGCCCAGCGATTCACAGAGAACCAGAGACCCGGGGTTTGGGCAGCAACATCCTGGAGGGCAGATGCAAACCACCCAGGAAACTAGAGGAGTCATCACAAGGACCAGAAGCAGACCATATAGGCAACTGGGCATGGCTTACTGTCAAGGGACAGAGCCAGGCCATTGAGGACTCAGAGGTACCCATTCCCAGTCTCCAGTAAGTTGACGTCCACTGAGGTTTGTAGATGATTGCAGAAAGGAACCATCTCCATTTTATGTTCAATTATTCTTTCCAACATGTGATCTTGTCCTTAAACACCCTGAAAATCCTGAAACCTAAAATATGCAACTTCTTGTAAAAAGTACCTTTGAGAAAATACACCTTAAAATTATATTTCTCCTTTTCAAAAGCATCTAGGTTTTGAGTAACAAAATGACATAATACAGTGGCACTTACCATCTTCTCTAGCTGTGGTTAGAATTTTTTGGACCCCAGGGTGTAAAAACTGCACACTTATTGCACCTGAGGAGATGCTCTGCAACATAGAAATGAAATGGTCTCAGCAAATCTAAAGCAGGCATCAAAGTTTAATGGAACCTAAAAGTATTCCGTTACTTGTTGTGTGCCTTCTTCACCAGTTGATGCCATGTCCTCTTCCTGATTAGATCTCTCGTAAGATGTTTGCTGATGGTTAAAAAAACATTTAGAATTGTAATTGTAATTGCTTCAAGCTGATCAACAATTACAACATAGCCATAGGAAGATTCAACATTTTAGCAATGTGACAAATAAAGGTATCTGCTTTAGTGTCAATCAGAAAATATAGATGAACTGATCAACTACTCAGGATATGGTAAAGCGAGCAGATTGCCGTCAGACTGTGTAGGATGTGTATTCCCAAATTATTTAGCACCTCCTCAACAAAAGGAGAGGAAAGCTGATCCTGAGGCAAGTCGCCTTCCAGGACTCGCCTTTCAGCTGTTGGCTGCTCCTTTGAGCCGCAGACTTTTCACTTTCTATCTTTGACGTCTGCATTTCAAACTGGATCACTGACCTGGCTCTTTGCCACGATCAGACAAACACCCATCTTCCTGCAAACTACATGCATGGTCCATTTCTTACAAAAAGCAAGTGTGAAATACAGTAAATCTCAATAACCACAACAAGATGTACAAACTATTTTTGTCTCTTTTTTTTACTATTTCTATGTTGCATGCATAAACACAGCATATCTTTCAAACACATTCCAGACTTTGCTATTTAAGAAATTTTAATAAAGTCAAACATTTCACATTGATAACCTTTGATTTGTTTTGTAGGATTTTCATTATAGAACACTAACTTTAGCACTTACCTTGCATTCATAGTTGATAGCTTTTCCAAAGCAGCACATGAATGACTCTCAAACTGCGCCATCAATTAGAAACTGGCTTCCCAGGGTGCCCAAATGTCACCAGTGAAACTTAACTGGCAAAAAAATGACTTTAGTTGGTGAACTAAATATAATCCAAAAATTTTAAAAATAATCAAGTATTCCCCTGATAAGACAAAATGGGCAACCACAGGCATGATAAGTATCCAGCGCTATTGTCTAAGAGCACTGGTGTGACAGGTGCAGATAGTACCATGTCATTCCCAACATTGTCAAAAGGTGGCACACTTTCCATCGATTACAATGCTAGCAATTGCAAGGCGATGCACAACTTGTATGAAGACATGAACAAATAAAATGTGAAGCACTGAAAAAGCTAGCCCTATATAGTAAAACCATGTTTTTTTTTTACTGCTTGGAGAAAGATTGTTTCGTGATATATTTTATTTACACTACTAGCAAAATTTATCCAGAGAATTAAACATTCAATAAAAATTCAGTTTTACTAGGGATGTACAATATAGAATTTTTGACTATACTAGATATGCCGATATTTTCAAACTCAATTTAGCCAAAACCGATATGCACGTTATGTCTTATTTCATTGAAGAGAACACTAAGTGTGTTTTGCACTAGAAATAACCATTTACTCTTATTGTTTTGGCCAACTTGTTGTAGACAGAGACATAAAACAAGACCTACAGCATTTCATCCCTAAATGTTTCATTAGTAGTTTTTTCAGCTAATATCGACGTTGTACCGATCATCATGCATGCCTAATTATTAGTCAGAAGCAGACAAAACTAGTTTGTTTACTTTGCCCATAATAACAACAGGGTGCACCAGAAAAGACACAAACTCAGATTTCAGTGGGTTCCGTGTCATTTAACTAGCTACTGAAATACTGACCAAAAATTATAAGCCCAACAAGGAGAGAAAAGGCGCTTCTCATTGCAGGATCTTTGGACACAAAGTGCCCTTATTTGCCTGCAAGACATTTATAGACAGTCTTGTTTAAGTAAAGTCTGGCATTACTGTTTTTTACATTGGCCACAAAATATTCAAATAACAGTGCAAGGTTGCAGGGACAGCGAGGGGCCACGTAACAAAGCGCCGTACAGCCCGATAAAGGCGAAGGTGACTTGCAGTCAGTGCTGATTAAAGCCATATGGGGTTTAAGTTCATTAGCTCAACTAGACCCCAAAACATAAATACACTATTTGTTTGTGCAAAGACCTACTACAGTGTGTGATCTGTATCACAGATAGACAGAACTGTAGCCATCTATTTAAAAATAAATAAATAAACAAAGGAACAATATTTGGTGCATCTGTCAGTAACTAAACTGGACACAAGCATGCTGCTAGGTAAGTAATCTATTTATTCCTTTTAGTGCTGAAATTCACACAAAGTCTGCTAAATGCCCACCCATTTATTTTTACTGAGCTGCTGCTGAAATTTCGATGAGATTATGGATGCTTATGCCAGCGTTTTTGAATGTTAGGCCTATGTCAGATTTCTAATTTGGGGCATACTTGTTTTTCTTTCAAATTAGTAAATGTTATTTCTGTGTCTTGTGGTAAAGGTAGTGCAGGAGCTCTAAAGGAAAGGATGCACCATTTTTCCGTTTTCCATGTTCACTCCATATTAGGACCATGTTAGACTTACATGTGGCATGAAAAGGAATCCACCCATCTTCCAACCACATCTACTGGTCAGGGTCATGGGGGGGCTGGATCCTATCCCATTCTTGGGTATACCCTGCACGGAATGCCAGAGGAACTGAAAAGTCTTTTAATAAATATTTGAGAGGTTTTGGCATTTAGACCAAAATCACAAGTGTCCTTGCAAACAGGTCCTCTCAATGTGGATCAATCTGACCCGGCATCTGAGGGAGACCAAATTCGGTCCGCAGCAGAGAGTTGACACATGTACTTCCCTGTAGGAATGCCGCCGTTAAATATTTATATAAAACCTATCTACAGAGATGTTCTCATCATGCAAACTGCTCTCTTCAATATAAATCATAAAACTATTTCAGTCTGCTGTTAATGGTCACAAAACTATTCAGACAGTGTATGTTGAAGTTCATATCCAATACAATTTCTAACCTGTATTTTTATTAGTTTGGGTCAAATGTGCCAAGTGTTTTAATGAAAACATACCTTATGAAATGTTTTCCTTGACCAGCTTGCAGAACGGGTTTGAATCATATTAGTACTAGGCCTATAAAGAATGCATGGTATAAAAAGGAATGGACGAGTTTTATCTGCTGTCTACGTTTCACCAACATAGGACACTGATCCTGAGCCACTGGAAAACATAACCACAAAAGGAATAAATGTAATTGTCATAGTATGCATTAATAACATAACAGTCTAGACATTGTTTGTAGCCACTAACAAAACTGATGACCCCAGCATTGCGTTAACATAAACTAACACACGAAACTGGATTATTTTATTACTATCTTTATTTGTGGCGGTTATATTAGCTGACATAAGCATTTAGGAACTCGGAAAACCATGCTTATAATAAAGTGGGAATAAACGCATCATTGCTGCTGTCATTTTTGCACAGTTTTCCTACGTTTTTCCGTCCACAGTTCAGTTTTTTAATTTCACATCAAAATTCATCATTCAGAAAAATAACCTCAGTGAAACATTAACAGCATTAACAGACACATACACGATTTCCCCTTTTGTATAAAGTTAGATGAATGTTATATGCCACTAAACAGACTCACACAAAAACAGAGTAGCAGAAAATATAAGGTCATACTATCATTAAACAAGTATCCTGACTTCAAAGAGCTCTTAAACATAAAAACACAGAATGCAATTTCCTAGTCTAGTACCAAACATATTTTGCCAGGAAATTTGTAATGTCCTTTAAGTGGAATAATAAAGGGACGTAATGTCTATGAATTTGTTTGCAAGATAGGTTGCATATGAACAAGAAAAATACAATTATATTTACATTCTTTTACCATTATGCTGGAGACAAAGGAGTGAGTGTGGGCGTCATAGCTGACAACATTATATGAGAAGGATATTAAGTTTAAAAATAATTTTACTTCAGGGGGACAAGACAAAGAATGTAAACATAGTGCTCCAAGAAGATTGGTGGTAATGCTGTAAAGCAAATCAATCCCAGAGTACTCACATTCATTGGAAATTTCTTTGAATAAAAGCATCAGATAAATGAAATAATGTAAATGTAACAATGACTGGTTTCTTGTGTCTACCATGGTTGCTACAATGAAAAGTTGACCTGAAAAAAGGCCAAAATTAAATAAAGTACCATGAAGCTGTCTTAAAGATGCAGTGAATCAGAAGAGGTAAGCACAGGTCACTCAAAACTAGAAACGTTTAAAGATAATTAACGTAACACCTGCATGCTATTTAAAAAAGAAAAAAAAACAGTGATATCAGTTTTTACACATATGGTTATATTTTTCCTTTGCTGTTCAAAATATAGGCACTGAGGGGGACAATGCGCAGGTATATCACTGCAGATATAAATGGCTTACAACCTCAGTGCCTTGGCAATGGTGTACCACAAGCAGTATTTTCATATATTGTCTCTTCCAAAAATATGCAACAATGAATACAGAACTATGATAAAAGAGCAGTGTTGTTTATACCAACTAGGTTGTGTCTGGCACTGCCAGAATCCTGCTTTGAATGAGTGGAAAATCAGACGTGCGTCTCGTAAAAAAAGTAAAAATCAAGGAACTACTTGGTTTTTGGCTCATACTCTTGGCCTAAATCAAGTTTCATGCAATGCACCAGAAGTCACAGAAGTCATCCATATATGATGACAGAACAAATAATTTGAAATAATCAATTGGAAAAATAATACAGATCTGCCTTTGATTCTTTCGGTTTTAATTTTCCACCGTCTCAAACAAAATAGCAAAAAAATATTTCAGGATAGTGTGACAGACATGCTGTGTTGAAGGCATCAGACCAGCCATACACAGTGTTAAGTCATCTCTCCTCCTCATTCTTTACACCACTTCCACAACAACTCCCTGGACCTTTGCTATATTCCCATCTCTCTTGGCCACTCGATCTTCTGGGCCAGATGAATTCTGGGAAGCATTTGGCTGGTTGCCATTTCTCAAGTGACACAGACAAACCAGGGGGGGTTGGCTGGTGCTTGGGGTTTGTTTAGGTTCCTCCTGCTTGGCGACCTGGGTGGTCTCCTCTGGCCTCCTGTCTTCCTTGTTGGTTTGAATTTCATGGGTTTTCAGTTTGGACTCCTTGCCCTCCTTCTCTCCCACCAGGGCGTTTGAGGGAGTCCTCAGGTTCTTGGTGATCATTTTGTTGTCAGTTTGTGGTTGTTTGACAGGTTCCAGTGGTCGAGCCTGCTGGGTGCTAGGCAGCTTGCCTGAAACTTCATTGAACGTCCTGGGGCCCCCAGACTTA
Source organism: Stomatorhinus ivindoensis (assembly GCA_019775895.2). Taxonomy (NCBI): domain Eukaryota; kingdom Metazoa; phylum Chordata; class Actinopteri; order Osteoglossiformes; family Mormyridae; genus Stomatorhinus; species Stomatorhinus ivindoensis. The sequence goes on from JABFEB020000040.1 coordinate 36,844,319, forward strand.
TCCTTGTGATCCACGTACTTCTTTGTGGGAAAGGATGATGGGTAGTAAGCGTTGAGCTTGCGTTTGTGGCTCATGACAGAGGCACAGCAGACAATGAAGATGAGGATGATGACGAGTGAAGAGATGACGATGATGAGGAGCAGGTTCTCACGCAGGAAGTCCACCACCTGATTGAGGATGAAGTGCTTGATGCGAGTGGCAGTGGTGACCCTTGGTGTTGGAGACACATGGTCTGGGCTGCGAGTGGTAAAGGAGGCAGGTTCTATGACCTCTGGGTCACTCTCCCCACTGCCTTCTGCAGACATGTTGAATGGGAAGGGTGTGGCATCACAACTGCAGTTCCACAGGAGAATCGTGGACACACAGGTCAAAGAAAGGAAGAGAGAGAGCTTCATGGTCATTCAGAGAACCTGGGTAGAAGAAGTTAGGAAAGTTAGCTTATTATGGTGCATAATTGCAGTTTTGTTTGATTTTTTGGGTCAAAATGAAAAGAACCTTGCATCAAAGTTATGTCTGTTACCTCAAACAATTAGATTCAAGCTGCTTTTTCAAGTAGGACAAACCCAACTTGTGACAAATCTTGAAACAAACAGCTGCATTTGAACACAAATAAATCTATGATTTAATAAATGAGAGAGTGGTCTGTGAGGACAATGGAAATGATAATTATGAGCTGGCGCTAGGGATGGGTGATATGAACTTAAAATTTTATCACAATATTTTCTCGTATTTATTGTGATAACAATATAAATGACAATAAAAATATTACAATTTATTACAAGGACAACATGTCTTTAGCCCAGCAAATTGCCACTGCCTCTGTCAATTCCTTCCATCATTTACTTTGCTTATCAACAGGAATGCAATGAGAAAATGTGTCTGCAATTCTCGGCTGAGTAGGAATTTTCTTAACTGTAATATTACTCGACCTCGCTGTCTCCTCCTCATGCATCTTCTGGCTTTCCTCATACTCTGGTTTGTGTTTGAGTTGGTGGAACAAACTGGATGTTTTTTTTTGCAAACTTTGCATGCTACAGTTGTTTGTTCCACGTCAGGTTTTCCAAACCAGCTGCAGATGATTGAGGTTAGCTCCTTTTTTAGCAATGAACTTCTCCTCTGGTTCTCTTTCACCTTCCACTATGGTTGTTACAGCGGGCTGGACTGTGAGCGCATCACACACACATATATGTTGTCAATTAGAGTTTATCTTTATTATCACAGGATGACTAATTTTTATCATGGGGAATTTTTTCCCCAGTATATCGCAAGTGATACAATATTGCCCATCCCAAGTTGGCCATAACAATACGAGTAAAAGATTATTTTTAGTACAAGACACACTTAGTGTTCTCTTCAATGAAATAAGACATAACGTGCATATCGGTTTTGGCTAAGTTGAACTTGAAAATATCGGCATATGCACAATGATGACAATGAAGATATCCCAGGAGACTCCTTTACTTTAACAAATGCATTCCACTCTGTTAAGGGTTTTGAACATGTGAGAGGTGCTGCTTCTACTATTCGCACACTGAAATCCGGTGGCAAATCTGCAGTAAACTCAGCTACGAGCTGTGTGACTCATAGCTTAGCTAAAGAAAACATGAAGGGACTTAGAGGAGCCCAAGCACTGGTACTTTTGTTATTATTAATATTCTTTTAAATAATGAAGATTGGGTCCAAATAATGATGGTTTATGTTATTTTAGGCATAACACAGAAATGCCTGTTTGAAGAAGCCAGGTAGGGCTTTGGTAAAATAACAAACAATCAGAGTTTTGAACTGCTTTGCAGTGTCTATGAACCAAATACATCTACCACAGTAGGTAGACTGTGGTGTTTGAAGCATTTTTCTTGTATGTTATTGTGTTTTTAATCTATTTTGACCTTTTAATCCCAACAAAGAAACCCCCTCCATTCATGACAGCCATACAAACTCTTGTGGGATGAAGACTATGCTGATGTATGTCTAATTACATATCAGCTGGAGGAAATGCAGTGCTTTACAATCGTCATATTTTTCATCTAAAGTGAATACAGCAAATTTGGCTAGAAATGTGCTGTGTTTTCCCACGTTTGCATTAAATATAGTTTAATAACCATTCCTAATTTTGGGTGGGGAATCTGTTGGAGCTTTTAATTAGCAATGAAAAGGCTGTTCACTTGCCACACAAAAGGGCGGCACAAAACTATGTGCTTCAGAGGGAGGAACAGGGTGTGGGATCCTTGTGGCCTTCTCCTCTATATTTATGATCCACAGTTAACCAATGACTCACCAATGAAGGGCTCTCTACCGCCCCCTGGTGTACATTGCCTCCTGACATCTGAAGCACGCTCAGTGCTGCCCAGACATGGAATTGCAATGTGTGTATTCTAAATAAAAAAATTAATAATCATAGCTGCCTGACACACACTGTTATTGTTACTTACTGTGACTCACACAGCTGAAAGTTTTACATGTGACATACATCCATCCACAGTACTCCTTACACTGATCTACTCACACGGCCATGGTTGAACAACTTTGTTCGCTTTGGCGCTGGAGAGATGCCAGGTCTTTGTCACTGGTGACCCTGACTTGAGCAAATCAAGGTCCGTTAGTTGGACCTTAAACTGTTCAGGGAGGAGTTGGGTGATGTACTGTACCCCCTCCCCTGCTTTTCTTGGAATGAATTTGTTTTGTTTCAGATAGAAACGACAAGACAGTGAGATAAACTCAGTATAAAGAACACGTGAGCAGGAGGGGAAAAGAAATCGATTAAATTACTGCCTGTAATGTAACATTTTCAAATAAAACAATCACTTCAGTATCAGCGTTGTTACCATATATGCAGATGCAATTTATTGGTTACAGATCTGGACATGTGATTGGACGTTTGTAGATTAAAATCTTAAGAATGGCTTTGGTGTTGTGCCAGCCACATTTATTAAATTGTTGCTTCAGATAAGCCATTTTTAACTTAATAAAATATAACATTTCATCACATTTCCATTAGACCCCAAGTTACTGTTTAAATGTCAATACAGATTTCTATTCAGGAATGTGGAAATGAACAGTATTAGCTGTAAAAATAAATGACATATATTGTACCAAAGGACTTCACAATTAAACAACCGATTGTGTTGGGAAAACCTTTTGCTGTTATTTAAAGCTAATTATGGAGGGAATAAAATATCATTCCTTGGCAGGTTTAACCCACTTCTTACTGGTGATTGAGTATTAAGAACATAAGAAATTTACAAACGTGAGGAGGCCATTCAGCCCATCAAGCTTAACTAAGAACTTAACTAACTTAACTAATAGCTTACAGTTGTTATAATTTTATCTAAATCTGATTTAAAGGAACCCAGGGTTTTAGCTTGCACTACACTAGCAGGAAGACTATTCTATACTCTAACTACACACTGTGCAAAGAAGTGTTTTCTCAAATTCAGTTTAAAATGTTCTGACTGGGTGAGATCCGCCTTTGCACAGCAAACCCACCTTGGGTTTCAAAGACTACGGTCTCTCTCCTTCATTTTTAAGGTGCCATTACTCAGCCTTGGTCCTTGAGTTTTCCTCCAACTATCTTTCAAGTAAAATCACATCACCCAGAGATTCAGGTGTCAGTTGGTGCTAATTAAAATGAGTTCTCTAAAACTGACTGGACTGAGAACCCCACCCAGCCTCCCAGAACCTGTCCTCCTGTGTCTCCTGCACCAGCCGATTGGGGCACTCTGTAAGAACATCGGGCTCTCAATCCAGCTGAGTGCTCCTGGCCCATACACCACTATGTTTTCTGAGCCGCTAAAGCTTGGATCTGTTTTCCAGTCCATTCATCTCTCTCCTGTAAAATACTTCAGGGACATTCTTGCCCACTTACTGCACACTCTTGGCCAAACTGATCATCTTTCCATAGGCATTAAAACAGAATTTTATGCATCTTCAATTTCAGAATAGTTACATAAGTTTCCTTCTATACCTGAATAAAGAATATGCATTCTTCTGTAATTTATATATAACATTTTTTGTATCACATCTACAAATCTTTTGTACTCAACATTATCATTTTGTAGAAGAAAAAAAACCTACATTTTAAAATGTTACATAGAGCACAGTTAACTATATATTAACCAATAAAACTGACAATGAACCATGAGTTTTTTTTTTTGACGGATAATCCTGAAGCTGAACCACAGGGATTGAAGTACTCTTTGGGCAGTCACAGTACTTTACATTTAAACTACAGTCGTCTGCAAGTCTGTCTTGCACATAAACAGTGCAGTTTTAAGTCTACACAGTTACCATGATATTAGGAAGCCCAAATTATACAGTGGAAAAAAACTCTGTGGTTCTTCATCCCTGTTGCTTCCACACACCCACGTCCTACCAGGGCAAAACTGGTCCAGAAACCTCTGCCTCTATACTGTTTGACACACGTCTGTGAACCGGACCAATCACAGTTTGCCAACCATCAGGTAGAAGTCCCATAATCCTCAGCGACACGCAAGCAGCAAACAAGAATAACAACTGAAAGTTTAAGCTTGGTTATGTCCCAAAGTACACCAGAGCTGGAGGGTAATCCTTTGAAGCCCTGTCAAGTACCTCATTTTTGTCATTTATGTGGAGTGCATATCAGATGTAGACATCAGAAGTAAATGTGGTTCCTTCATGTAAAATGCTACGCTCTGTAAAAGATTGGTTTGCAAGACAATGAATTAAATATGAAATGTATCCATAATATTTTTGTTATCGTTGAAATGTTTTACTGTCTCATTACTTGCTAGTCTCATAATCTCTCACATTAAACTGGTTATAAACGCTACAGTCCCTCTGAGTCACAAGCCTCCTTTGCGATTCTTCTTCCCAGTTTATGAAAACATTGGAGAAACTATGTGAACTAACCATGATGATTGCTGTGCAAGAACTGTTTACATGGTCTGGACATGGTCTTCGCTTTCACACTCCAGCAATAAGCACCAGGCTTTATAAGGCTGACTAGGCTTCATTAGGATAACAAATGGATCTAATTGAATGTATACTGAATGATCCCTATTCACACCATTTCGTTAGTTGTCTTACGGAGTGCAGAAAGAAATGCTGCAGTAGAATGATTGGTACTTACGGATGCCGGTTGAGGGAACCAGCGTTGGTGGGGAGGTTCACGCCGGGAGTCAGCGGGGAGCTCTAGCTGGGAGAGGTGGGAACCGAAAGGCAGCCAGGCAGCTGTTTCCCCGCTGCTGTGCAGTGTTACAGCTAGTGGTCGGCTGGAGCTCTTCTTGCCAGATGGAACAGATCCTCCGCCGCAGCTGACAGCGTCTGTACCCACCCCCGCCTCCTCCTGCCCAGTGGCCCTCCCTTCTGTTGCTGGTTGGGTTGGGGCAGGGCACAGCTTGCTCCCATTAAACCCAGTCTTCATACGGCACAGACCGAGGGCGGGACTCCCGGGGCCAGGAGACATGACGGTGTATGAAGGAGGGGATCCGACTGTCTGGATCAGAACCTGGGACTGTGTAAGCGGGCTAGTGCAGATGGGTTATTGTGTTCTACAGCTGGCCTACAAGCCGCTCACCCCAAGTCATATTCCATAACTGACATGCTAATGCTGTGGAACCAAGACATCAATGCTGAATTCATAGAATTGCCTCAATAGATTTACACACATTTTGCTGGAATTATTCCTTAACCGATTCAATTCTCACCACGAAAATGAACCCTTAATACAAAGTGAGCAGCCTTGTAAACCTTCACGCTAAAAAAAGGTTCAGAGAGCAGAAAACAGACAAAAATATCCCTGATCACGCATCTCACTGCCATCCCACATGAAAGCCGTAATAGGCCTTATCGTGTGGCTTTTCTGAGAAAGTGTTTCCCGCAAGTCTGGGAACAAAACAGAAAGATTAGCATTTTCCTGGACCGTCTTCTGAATACAGGACGGCTTCGCTGAGGGTCAGACAAGCATTCAGAAATTATCCTGAGTCCTATCCCATAGTTTCTGTTTGCTCTCTCCAGAAACTGCAAGTTGCATATGATTACGGCCATCTTCATGTAAAAAGTATTTTTTGCTGTATGATTTCCTTTTCTTGATTTCCAATTCTTTTAAAGTGCCTTTTACACAGGGTGGAAACTTATTAAAGAAACTATGCTTTGTAGCCAACACTGGGGGAGATTATCACATTCTGTCATTCCCTAACCTGTATCACTCATTTCTCGTGACTTTCTTTATGGATTACTTTGCAGGTTTTTGGCTAAATGAGACACAGTGATTACTGCTTGAAAATCCCTCACATCATGCCTTCCTAAGCATACATTCTGGCATACCCAGTTTTGAAAAGGTCTGATGTCTTCTGGACATCTTCACATGTCGATCCTGCTTCAGCTCTCTGAGATCTATTCAACTGCGGTTGAAGCTCCTTTGTGATGGGGTGGGGGGGAAGGAGTCGCACAAGTGTGGGGGTGCTGACCAGCTGCTAGCCAGATAAGTTCAAATTTAAATGCTTTATTACTCAATTTCATTCTTAATATTCTAGAAATTCCACTGGATGTACCAAGGCGTAGATTTACCTAAAATTATTCAACATAATGGAAAGGTACAAACCGCAAGCGATTTATGCGTCGTTGCCATGCACAAATTTAACAGACAACGCAAGAGAGAGAACTACCTCAAACCATAATGGTGTCTCATATACAGTGAATCCTGAAAGGCCAGCTTAGAAGAAATAAAATACGGCTGGAGAAAGTGCTTCTGCGACAGGTGCGAGGAAGCGAACACCTGTCGCTGGCCTGCACCAGTCGCACTTGGATGCACTCCACGACTGCACATGGAAACACAACCATTTCTGCCCTGCAGGTCTTGGCTACAGCCTCAGGAACCTTTGCCAGAACTGACATGTGACCAGTAAATACAGAAATCTAGGGTCAGGAGAGTGGAAAGCTGTTTTTTATTCATTCCAACCAGTTAGAGATACATCAACAAATAACAAGAAAGTTGAATCAAAATGTTTCTTCCTTCAGCGTGTGTATAGTCGTTCCCTTTCTATAGGATGAAAATGTCAGAGGAATCAGAAGTTGTGATTTGCATTTTATTTCATTCACATATACTGCTTCGAGTTTGCAGGCTAACAGCAGCTCAGACATTTGTGAAAAGGACTGAGAGATGACTGGCTGCTCGTCTTCCACAAACTAAGAACTAAAAAAAAAACTTTATTTGAAATCCATCCATCCATTATATATACCGCTTTATCCATCAGGGACGTGGGGAAGCTGGAGCCAATGCCAGCATCTTCAGGCGAGAGGCAGGGTACACCCTGGGCAGGCCGCCAGTCCACCACAGGGCCAACACAAACAGCCACACACACACTCGCATTCACACCTATGGGCAATTTAGAGCAGCCAGTTGACCTAATCTGCATGTCTTTGGACCTTCTTGCTGTGAGGTGACAGTGCTAACCACTGCACCACCATGCCACCCCTTTATTGAAAATTTCCCATATAATTACAGCAGCACCCAATGCGCTAATTCAACTGCATCCTGTAGCAGGCACTGCTACCAATAACCTGCCTTTCAAACAGGACAAAACTAAGAACAACGGGCCTAATTCACCAACCGTTTTTACAAACAAATTTGTTCTTAAACCCCACGCACGCACTTTTTAACGAAGATTCTGACATTCACCAATGTTTTTTATCTGAATTTGTTCTTAGCTAAGAACAGAATCTACGCACACTCAAGACCATTCGTACGCACATTTGTTTAATTTTGTTTGTTCAAAATAATCGGCTATAGCAGTTTTGTTCATTCTACAGTTCATAAAATAGTATTTGAACAATTTATAAAAGTAAAATATAAGAAATAAGTTTTAAGTGTAAAAATTGTTTTCGTGGTAGTAACGGCGATCATGCGGATTATAAATAGGTCTGTTTCTGCGCATTGGCCTGGCTATCAAAATGGCATTTCTGCTTTTTCTTGACGAGCTTGTCAATCGTGCTCCGTGAAGTAGGGATGGGCGATACTGCAAAATTTGGTATCAATCCGATACCAAGTAAATACAGGGCCAGTATCGCCGATATTGATACCGAAACTGATACTTTTACTTTAAAAAGCATACACTTGAACCTGAATGTACTTTTCTGTAGGGGAGAACAGTGCGTCATGATTTTTGAGTTGAACGCTCTCAAAGCAGCTATAATTAAATGTATATGTTAAAACCCAGGACAAATTTTAAACACTTTTAAGCCAAATAAAAACATTTTTATTATTGTAATGATCTGGATTTGCAAACACAAACTTATTACTAGAGAACAATGAATTTTTTTAACTTTCCTTCAGTCTGGGGTTTTTGTTCAGAAACAATAATATAATAACAGAACCATTTCTCTTTTAGCACTTCTTCAATGTCTTTAAACAAATAAATGTAAAACAAATATGCATTTCAAATGCATTTTAAATAAAGAACACAAAATTATTACTGGCAAACAAATGTTTTAAAACTTTTTTTCAGTTTTTGTTCACTGTTTTGTTCAAAATAAAATAAAGTGTTTCCCTTTCATTAGACACTAAACATTGCTTTATTTTAGAAACAAAGTGCAAACAATTGCTTGTATATAATGAAGTAAATAAAGTGCAAATAACTAAACAAACTACTATTGCTTCGAATCTTCTCTCTTCACCCCCGAAGCCCTCCTATATCCAAATAAATATTCCCTGCAGCCCCTTTTCAAACCTTGACATCCTGTTAAGAATTAGAGGTTTTTGTTCAGAAACAGTAACATGTTAACATGGTTCCCTTTAATTGCACTTCTTCTTTGGCTTACTAACTGTCCTGCCTTCGAGAAAATCCTTTCAGCGAGTACAGATGTTGCAGTGACTCCCAGGTGTTTCTTGGCAATCCTGCTAAGAGACGGGAACACTGGTCCATTCTTTTTCCACCAAAGTAGTGGATCTTGATCCAGTGGAATTGGCTTCTCTTCTGAGTACCGCCGCATTTCAATTAAGGCATCAGTGCCAGTTGTGCGATGCACTTGGGATGCAAGAACTTGAGAGTCAAACTCTGTCCACATCCCACCTTTTGCAGCTGCCCCTGCAGACGAGGTTGAGGTAGTTGCAGTAGTCTTTGCTGATGTAGAGCTTGCGGCTGAGCTTGAGTTTGGTTCAGGAGCAGACTCTGAACTGAGACCGGAGGTCTGGATCATTGACTGAATTTCAGTGATGAGTCGACCTTTCACAGGTTCAACGTTTGCCATGTCACGAAATCCAAGGTTTTTAAATCGAATGTCCAGGTAGGTACTGACAGCCAGACCGTAAAAGGTTTCAATACCTCTGAAA
>JABFEB020000040.1:36853722-36866777 GCA_019775895.2 Stomatorhinus ivindoensis
GTATTTTCCCTTCCATTAAATTTTTCCTACTTGGAATCCTGTAACGTGGATCAAGTGTCCTGACAAAACTCCTAAAAACATCTTCGACCACAGAAAGAGGTTGCAGGTCCTTTGCAATCATTTCAGCAAGATTCTTTGTAATTTCAATAGCTCTTGGGGAATCACCTAGGTAAAATAGAAAAATAATTAAGTATAGCCTAAAGCCTATCTTACCCACGTATCCAAAATATAAATCCTATAGTGTCCCTTTCACAGTTAACACAAAAGGGATATTCAGACATTTTCACATTTTAAGTTTATGGTACACAGTGGTGGCCAGAATTATTAGAACACCTGCATTCTCACCAGCTAAAAATGTTTTTAAGTGTTTTTTTTTATTATTTCCTACTAACACACTACAGCACTACAGTAAATGGTAAATGTCTTTATTATAATGAATGCACAAAGTTGAAATTTCATAAAGAACATGCTTAGAGGTTCCATTTTCGAAGAATTGTTTTGCTTTGGTCAGAAAAGGCAAGAATCATAAAAATGTAAGATGGAGTGTTTAACACCAAATCACCACCTATCCATTCACCTCCACGCATGCGCAGGCTTTAGATGTGGGGGCCTGGAAGCCTATTGAAGTGGCGCTTAGGTAAAAGGACCATTCCCATATCTGGAATTCTGCCGCACCACTTTAAGGAAGCCAATCTTTCTGCCCACAGCAGTAACATCCCTTGCCAAGCTTTTTAAAAGCACTGTAAATGGCAGCTGCAGAACAAATTAAAAGCTGAACATGATGGCACTCTCCCTTGGAAGCAGTGAGGAACTCTGTCTGCTCTCTTCTCATTTAGCCACAGCTAGAGATGGTGATTGTGCTCTTTGCTAAAACTGCAGATTCTCACCATAAACAATGATGCCTTGCAGCCATTCAGCTTTCAGACAGCACCAGTTTCCTCACAACCAAACACAAACCTTCCTACAACCAATCATGGACTGAGGAAATCAAGCCAAGAACCAAGTTGAAGGTAATGGAGTCCACTTGTAATTCACTCATCTGATTTTAATCCAAAACTTGGATTAAACAACTTTACCCATTTCGCTGCTCAAGTGATCAACAACGAGGGCCCTCTCGAAAACAACCTTTATGTCATTCTTCTTAACTGCGACCAGCTTCTGCTCTTGCAATCCAATATTGAACTGGAAAATGAAATTAACACTTATTATGTTGTTTTTTGAAAGAATATTTTTTATTCAAGTTTTTTTTTTTGGAAGGAGAATTTGTCAAGTTCACTGTGCAAAGTTACCTCTAGAAGCAACAAGTCCCACACAATGATGACAAGCACAGACATGAGACCCACAAGCCAAGATAAAGGAACAAAACAGGGGTGAGAAACAGCTATTAACATTTACCATCAGATTGATCATTAAAAAAACCCATCAGGACTGAGATGAAGCCGTCCGATGACCCCCTGCTGGGCACAACATGCAACTGCACAGATAAGACACTTTTCAAAACCAACAGCAAAGTTTATGGAAAGTTCCCTGATGGTGTGCTGAGAAAAACAGGGTGAACACAAAAATGAGGTTTTAATACATTTAGTATCTCATGAAATTTTTTTTTTTTTTTGGAAACAGACTGTTCTGGTCCCCAGAATGGTTATACCAGCTGAAATTGGAGGTGGGGGAGGAGAAAGGCAATGTTCAAAACGTCAGACATCAATAAAATTACACATGTAGACCATACATACAAAATGAGAAATAAATGCAAGCTTTTCATGAAATCAGGTCATCAAAAAAAAAAAAAAAAAAAAAAAAAATTAAGAATGGCACAGAGATTATAAAGAGCCCAGGACTTCAAAGAGGTTTATTGTTCAGAAAAACATTGAATGTGTAAAAGTAAATTTTATACCATAAACTATTAGAAAAGGCTTGGATAAAAAGTAGAGGAAAGACGGTTATGTGCTAGAAGGGCGGCTGCTGTATGCTCTCAGGACAACCGCTCATAACATCCAGGACGAATGTGGGGGGTTTATGGTATTTACAGCAGGACAGACGAAATGGCTTCCATACATAGCACCTCAACACTGTCCATCACCAGGCAAATGCACCAGGCAGCAAGCCATCAATGAATGTGTGCCTGTTTGGCTGGGAGACAGGCACCTCCCCCCTTCCCAATTACCACCCCAACTGCTCTATCCCTTACCGATTTGATCTGCTGCAGGAGGTCTGGATTACAATACTGCCTAAGGAAATTAGTAAACTGAAATCCTTTAAAATTGGCAAGCAGGTATGAAGAATAAAGACAATACTGATAGCTGTGTTTTGTCAGGTCATTTCAAGAGCGGGCAGTAGGAATCTCCCCCAGCAATAAAAAGAAAAGGGAACATTTGACAGAAATTAACAGGTGGTATATTTATCAACTTAAGTATGAAAGATCAAAATTAACTTTGCAAAATTATACTCAATTAATTTTAACCTCATAACTGCATTTAAAAATAACCAGTCTGGCAGTTTTACAACACTAGAAATCCCAATAAAAGCAATTAACTACAATCAATGTGCAGCAGTTGCACTTTTCAGTAGGCTGGTTAATCCACAATTAAACCATTTTAACCAACTGTCTCTTTAAAAAAGCTTTGCAAGTCATTGAAAACATTTCTGAATTATGGGAAAAATATATGTGGATCTGAGAGAATAAGGACAAATATATGCACTCGTTGTCCAGAATATAAGCCATGATCAGAGATTAATAGCCAGCCTTTTTCAGATCAATGGAGAGAACTGAGCTGACTGTGGGTGGGACGCAGAGCAAATTTAAATAATAGAAATCACACCAAAACCATTTCAATCCACGCAAATACCAGTAATCCAGATCTTAACTTTTATTAAAAATATATATGTGCTCATCGCTGCTATGTAATAGTCAGCCTAGTCTTTTGTTCTTTCTCCTTGGGTATTAATCGGGGGGGGTGATTTATTAAAGATAAGAAAGAAAATTTTTGGAATGTTGTTTGGGCTTCACCGCTGGGGTGGGGGTCCATTAGGCAGAACGCAGTTGTCAGAACTGGCACTGACAGGCCCCACCCACCTCTCGACCAATGATTCGCCCTGAATAATGGGGGGGGGCTCAGTTATGAATCTTGGACATTTGCTCCTCTAGTTTGGCGATTCGCTTCTCATGACTGCTGACGATTTCCCTGAGCGATTTCACTTCCTTCAGGATTTCATCCAGTTTGGCCTCTTGTTTCTGAAGATCAGGGAGGGAAGAAGGAAAGAGACACACTGTCAGTCACCAATATATCCACTCATAATATTTACTTATTATTTAAGTATTTTTCTTCCCCATTTTCATTTGCTTTACCTGTGACATTCACACAACACGACAAACGAACACAGTACAAAATCTGTAATGCACAGCTCTTGGTATAGATTTCTTGTTGATCCTAATTCACAAAGTAATCCCAGCACCATTAATTGGGATATTATACTAAGTATGACCATGCATTTCGCTAACATCACTTGTCTATGCACTTGCATCCAATATACCTAGCTTGAAATGTAACAAAACCATTACAATTTTTATTTTTTATTGCCGGTGACCATATTGGAGATCAGGTCTGTGCACTGATTTTGCTCACTCCTTCACGGCCAAGCTAGAGGATAAATTAGCAGGGCCTCTGCCACATGCGTAACCCATCCTGCCTGATTAGAGGCTGCGAGGGCCAGATTAAAGGTTGGATCTCCATCCCTGTTTGTCTGGGCAGGCAGCAGCCTCTCCGTGCGTCTGCGTGTGCTGGTTTTTGGGAGGGTGCAGGAACAAATTTAGAACTTCCACCCAGAGGTGGGTGGTGCAGAGGAAAAAAAGCACAGAAAAATTACAGATTCAGGTTGTGTGTGTTCAGGAGCAGAGCTGCTGTACAAGAGGAGCAGGAAATTAACCCCTACCAAACCAATCCACTCAGCCACTCTGTCAAACCCAGAACCACTGATGTTTCTGCCAATTCTCCATGTAGATTTTTGGTTGTTTTTACTCATAGTTCCCCGCACCTGGCTGTGATTTATCTTCTTTCCTTAAGGCATATAACATGCATTATTATAAAAACTGAGCAACTTGCTATGGCTAAAGTTGTCTGTTACAAAATGAAAGACATGAATTTCAAACCCGGTGAAAAACCAAGGACAGGACAAGTCTATGACCAGTATTTCAACAAGGTTTTGCACAACAGACACCAAGCAGAATTGAGGTGTTTTGGAAATCTCTGATTTCATGGGCATTTGAGATTGTCAGGGTTTGTAAAGAGGCGACAGAAGACTCAGTTGTTTGTTGACCTTATGGGAAATTTTAACAAGAATCTGCATTTGATCTATAAATAGTATATTGATAGTTCTGATGCCCACAGTTAGGTCAGAGATGTAGACAGACCCAATCTGGGTGACCGTACATACTCCTCAAACAGCTGCACAGCCTAGGACAGCCCACAACTCCGACACGGTCCGTCACTCACAATCGACGGGGCTGGGGAGGGCGTCTTATGGCCGGGACTTGTGTTCTCCACGTTCTTGCTCAGCTTGCCGTCCAGGACGTTCTTCTTCACCACCTTTAGGTCACGGTTTTTGGTGGGAATGTAACCATGCTTGAGGGAGATGAGGATCGGGTCGCCGTTCTTGCCCTCAAACCACTCCTCAGCTTCCAGGGCGCAGTCTGGCCCGGCCGTGTCGGGGTACAGGTCATCCTGGAAGAGGTCCGACTGGGGAGCAGCACACACAGGGTTGTGACGGGACAAGGGCCAAGCCAGAGGCCCCCAGACTCAACTTTTAGCGTACACTGTACAATATGATCAGCATTGTTTTAATTAAGAGGACTGTCAATGTGGCTTTGAACAAAAATCACTCCATTTTCTCAAATATGTAATATTTTAAAAAAACCTGACCCACCTTTCTTGGCACAGTCATGATAATTGGTTCACATTTTCTTTCATGAAGTTTATAAAACCTACAAAAACAGATTCATACAACCAAGCTCAGGAACATAGTGCATATCTCAAGCTAAAATAATAAATCTTTCTGAAACTTATTATTAACGCCCAGAATGGTTCATGAAACCATTTTATTAGATGTGTTCATTACGAGATAAAAACAAATAAGATTTGTACTGCCATCTAGTGGACAGAAGCATGTAATTGAATAATGTTTGAGTCAGCTGCCAGTCTATTTTTAGAATTTAAAATGGTCAAGTTTAGTAGAGTTTGGAAAGAATGTGACTACTGTATATATCGGCGGGAAGCAAATACTAAATATTGTAGAACAAAATAATGCAGGAATGCTCAGGGTCAGAGACTGAAACATAACTAAAGCAGAACTACATCAGAGTAGCTGAACTGCGACACAATAGAACAGTTATGTTGTTGTTAATATTCTAAAAATACCATTTACTGAGATCTGCTGCCCCTCGAGGTTCGTGGGTGGGTATAAATGTAGCTATCAGAGACCATCAATGTGTGACAGACTGCTGTCCACAGAGTCCGGATGCTCACCTTGCGATCTCACACTTGTTGACATCCAGTCCTCGCTTGGGCATATAACCCATACCTCTCTGTGGCTCCTTGGTGGAGAACGTGTTGAGATAATGAACGTAGGGGGCTTCATCTGTGATCTCAAAGTAGCGGATGCTGCTGTCACCCTTGGCAACAAAAGGAAAAGGGCCAGTTTAAGATTACAGTCAAATGGACACGGGATCCCTTTCATAAATAGTATCTTATTTAATTACTTCGATAGCTTGACATCTACGGTTGATCTTTCTAGAACTATTTCTAAAACAATTACCACTTACATTCAGGTTGGGAATGTCTAACAGTGCATGACCTAATAAGTAACAGGCATTATCATCAATGTACAAGTTTCTCAAATTGGAGAACAACAGAATTTACACCTCAAAACACTGTGAGATTGTTCAATGTAAGGAATTACAGATGTGCATACAGAAGCCTGTTCATGCCAAGCTTACTAACTTCTGCACTCCGGCAAGACCAAAATATAAAATTTTGCAGATGAACCAATTACTTGGGCGTTCCTGCAGAAAGCTTCCTAATATAGGACCGTGGTAAACTGACCTTCCCGCACAGGTAGACCAAATTGGTGTCAGGATCGTAAAAAGGGAGCAGGACACCGTTGCTTGTGTCCATCTCATGGACACTGATGGGTTCATCCATGTTTTGCTGTGGAAAGTGAATACATTAGTATTGCCAACACTACTCACCGTCAGAACTCCAAACTGGATTAGTAGCGATGGAAAACAGAAAGATGGAAGGATAGAGTATATCAGGGTGAGAACTTGGGACTGCAAATATATTTAAAGTATAAATGTGTGTGAATGAATGACTATGATCATAGGGCTTTGAGTTCCCCAGGTGACCCACCGGGTTCCAGAGACCCAGTTGGCGCTCGCTCATGCGGCTGAAGCCTGTGGTGAAGATGTTGCCATCTGCCAGGAAGATGGCTCTCATGGGTCTTGCTCCTTCGTGGGCCTTGTCCTTCTCCTGCAGCAAGAGGTGACATCAACAGGGGGCAGCAAAGAGGGGACAGGATAGGTAGGATGAAACTGTCACAAAACGACACACATTTACCTCCTACAATACTGAATAAGCAACCAGGCACCATCTGCTGGCAGAACAGCCCAGGGGACTCACCGCGACGATCTCCTCCTTGCGTGGGTTGATGACCCGCACCTTCTTGTCCTTGCAGGCCGTGCATATCAGGCTGCCGTTGCGGTTCCAGCAGGCGCTGAAGATGACGTCGGGGTGCATGTCCTCCAGGGTGATCAGAGCCTCACCTGTACCCACGTTCCAGATCATGATGACGTTGTCACAACCTATGTAGGCCACAAGGGGGAGACATTAATACTTAGGATTAAAAGGAACTTATTCTCGACTTTCAGCATCTTGTCTGCTTTCTAAACAGCTTAACCCTGGAATATCCATTCAGTCCCATTTCTCCAGGACAGTTTTAGTAATCATCAAGGATATCCAGCGGTCGAGTAAAAATACTCAAAGGCGGGGGTCAAATCTTTGTGTGTGTATGTGGGGGAGGGGGGGAATAAAATACAACCAGAAATGGAGATAAACTTCAAGCGGCTTTTTAAAATACCACTGTCAAAGCACCAGAGCAGTTTGCTTAGTATGTTTCGTTTAACCTTAATTTTTCTCCAGGTAAGTCACTAAGAGCAATTTCTTATTTACATTGACGGCCTGGCAAAAGCCAAAAGAGCCCTTTGAAGACAAGGCATGAAGACAAAGATACAAAAACAAATAATAAAAACAGCATAATACAAATACAAAATACAATATAAATAGACAATATTTTCATCACTAATTATTCAGATTTGAAACAACAACAGATATCTATGAGTGTCTTTAAGAAGATTTTTAAAAGCTAGCAACAGCAAAAATATGTCTGATTTTAATGGTTTTTGCAAATTGTTCCAGTCTCTGGTGGCAGCAGTGTGGAATGATGACAAACCAAACTTGGTGTTTGATTTGGGGACTTTTAATGACATGGGTCTGTCAGTATGGGTACTGTAAGTAACAGATGATTTTTGCAGCAGGTGACACAAATACAGAAAAGACAAACCTAGAAGAGTTATATACATGAACATGAACCAATGTATAGGAAGAATGGTCATTTTAACAAGTGCCAGTTTTGCTGAACGAGTAGAACGACTTCTATACAAAAAAAAACCGATTGAGTTTAACTTTGGACTGTAAACAGTTGATATGACGTGAAGAAGACAGAGAGCTATCTAACCAGATACGCAGGTATTTGTACTCTGTGACACAGTTTAGAAGAATCCCATCAACAGCCGTCAATTTATTGGCTTGGGGGGGAGGGACAACACCTTTTCTACAGAATCACATGACCTTAAGTCTTCATTGCACTTAATGCGATGTGAAGAGTAGAGAAAGTCTGTTGGACCATAAAAAAAAACTAAGTGCTGTAAACACCGTAAGAGGACTGAGGTATAACAGACCATATCATCAGCATAAAGAGGAATAGATGAATCTCCAATAAAACTAATAACATCATTTATAGAAATAGTTTCTATCTTAGTTTCCGTGGCATCCTTCGTTTCCATTGTGGAAGACGCATCATTTCTGATTGCGCCAGAACCAAACTGCTCTAATTTCAGGGATGTAATTAACGTTAACTGGGCTCATACCGCTGGGTAGCCCAACACGAAATGAATTCCATTTCTGCATGTTATTACTCCCAGCTGCCAAGCCAATCAGAGCCTAATTCAGCTTCCATGATGACAGCGACAAGCGTGAAGAGTTACTAAACTGTGGGAGGGCAGCACCAACCTGCGCTGAGGAGGACGTTTCGAGCGGTGGGGTGCCATGTGACTATGCCCACCCTCTTGGAGTGACCCTCCAGGACCACCACGGGCTCCGACAGGGAGCTGCTCAGCCCGCTTTCCGGAATCTGCCACACCTGAAGGTAAAAGCACAGATTATATCTTAGGCCACAGTATAAAAATCAACTGTGCCAAGGGATATTACTATCAAATATTTTCCCTTAATTTCAAACTGATTTTAATAACACCAAGTAGCTATTCTGATCCAATATTTATACTGTGGATAACTACCTTTTTAAATACTGCATTTCACAGACTTCACCAGAAGATGGCAGCCAAGATCTTGCCCACACGCCATGATCTTGCACTTTTACCAATCAACTAAAAAATGCATTATTGTGCATCCCGTGTACTAATCTAATACAGGCAACTGAGAAATTAAAATATAATAGGGAGCTGACAGCTGGCTTTTGTGTTTGTGGTGTTTGTGTGGAAATTGCCTGTTACTGAGATTATCATCAGACCAAGAGGGGAAAAGAAACATACAAAGTAAGAGAGCGTCAGAGATGTTTCCACACAATCCATCTGTTTTTGCATACAACACCTGTCTCAGCAAAGCCAGCTGACATCTGGGATTAAAGGTCATGAGATGTGCAGATTACAGAGAGTAAAGCCCCCCCCCCCCCCGCCTCAAAAAAAGATAAGTAGCCATTCAAATCAGGCACAATGCAGAGAAATGACACGTGCACTCTGAGCAACCAAAAGACGGCAGAGAGCGCAAGGAGTTTATGGCTGGGAAAACAATTACTCACCCCGTCTGCTCCGACCTGGAGCCCCCCCACGGGTGTGTTACAGCTATATAACGCCTCGCACTGCCCCACCGGGGTGATTAAGAGGAGTTACCCAGCAATAAATCCACACTTTCATCGATTAACCCTTCGCTTTGGCATTATGGTGACTTGGGCAGTGGACACAGAACAGGACATCAGGGAATTCAGATGAAGACACTTCCAAACAGGTCAAAGGTTAACAAGGATATTATAATCCAATGACCTCATACATTCCGCAGCTACAGAATATGGAACAGAACCCAAAATATGCCTGCGTGACCATTATTTCCGAGTAAGAGAGCAGCGAGCGAGTGTGTGACATGGGGGAAATCTCAGATCAGAGCACCATGAAAGTACCGGAGCTTTCTGCAGGGTGGTTTTACTTGGGGGGGGGGGGGGGTGCTTACCATGACTGTGCAGTCCTCGGACCCGCTGGCGATGACCTGGTCGTTATGTGGACACCAGTCGATGTCCAGCACAGGGCCTGTGTGTCCACACACCGTGGGGTAGGACTTGTCGATCCGGCCAGACTGTTGAAGCAGAACAAGGGTAGACGGCAGACTGATGAGCAGGGTGAAGCTCGGGGGTCACAGCGGGGGTTAAAGACCTTGCTGAAGGGCCCAGGTACATGTGACTATCCTGCCGAGGGTGGGAGCCAAACCAGCGACCTTCTGATCACAGCCCAGTGAGCTGCACAGAGCGCAGGCCGTCTGCCGGAATAAATTACAGCTCATCTTTGCAAAAAACCGACCCATAAGCTAGTCTGGAAGACACTGAAAGCGACGCCATTTTCCTTATCCAGGCATATGCCAGTTAACACCTGCTACTCCAGCAGGTGGCACAGTGGTTAAAGAAAGCATGAGTTTCTATGGGATCCCAGAAAGTGGCTGAATTAGTGCTGCAGCTGAATAAACGTGAGACGGTAACTTTATTATGGACAAAATATGTCTGCCAGGCAATTAAAAACATAATCCTTTCTCAGAGAAATTACAAAACAAAAGAGTGCATTATGAAAAGGGAGACTGTGACCCCTGCAAATCAGAGTGCTGCACAATCCAGAGGGGGAAAAAAAAAAAGAAAAAGAAAAAACATGGCATATCCAGAAATCCAGTTACGGCACTGAACCACAGTGGCACCACATTGACAGAACCTTCCATAGCTTTACTGCTGCAGGAAATAGGCAAGGGCTGTATTAAGGGACGACATGGAAATGGGGGGGAGGGTGTGCAGTTCAGCTCGGGCAAACACTAGCACAGCACCAGAGGATGCAGCTCACAACGACCAGGCAGGCATGAGCATTACGCCCCTCCACCCTTAGAAACCCGGCCCGCCTGACAGACCCACCTGCAGAAGGCTGACCGGGTGCCATCGTGGCTGCACGTCTCCCCCCTTCCCTCTCGCGTGTTGTCACACAGAATCAGCCCCATAAGACCATCCAGGCAGAATCAACTATTTTATTTCTTCTATTTGTTTTCCATATTTCTGTTTCTTCCACCCTCACCCTAAAAAGCCCTTTCCCTATCACACAGAACCTTAGCAAGCCAGCCCCCTTAGCAGAGCCCTTATATAATTCCTTACACAACAAAAAGACCAGCCCTCATTTCATGTTAAAGCAGGCATCCCCCCGACCAATCAGCCGACTCTAAAATGACACCATCCTGCGGAGGGGAAGGGGGGAGGGGTTCATGACCTCCGATCTGTCACGTGTGATGAAAGTCAGGTACTCCCCCCAGCTCTGGAATTAACTGCCTCATTGACATCAACGTGGCGCCAAACAGCACGCCCCCCACCCCACAAACAAAAAAAAAAAAAAAAGTGCCAGCAGAGCCAAGCAGCCCGAATAAAACCTCGCTTTTGGCAGGGTGGCACAAAATAATGTTTTTAATGAGCAAACAAACATCACACCCATTTACGCTCAGCATAAACTTCTCAGATTTTACAGACAACATATGGATGGCCGATAATTCCAGAGGCAGCGAAGTTAATTTACTATTGATGTCATGGAAAACACTGTGGTACAACCTGTGATGTCTGATTGGCAGAAGGCAAAATGTGTGGTGAAACGTAACCTGGCCCAGTGACCTGTAACGCACGCACTGAGCCCCAGTGACCTGTAACGCACGCACTGAGGCCCAGTGAGCTTCGCTAAGAGCCGCACGGCTCCCGTAAACGCTCATGCCGCCCGCCTCGGCAACTGGAGTTGGAGATTTCTCAGGGAACACAATGCCGTGCACATTCCAGCGCTACCACAAAAATTCATTTAGATTTTCACCCAGTCTTGTGCAACTCGACAGCTGGGGGGGGCTGTAAACACCGTGTGACTCACGGTCTGACCGCAACAGGACACAGGATCACAGTGGCATTTAACCCGACATCCTTTGCACGAATGCACACCTGAATAGTGAACAGTTTCGCGGGAACTTCCTCAGCTACGGAAGAGAGTCAAATCTCTCAGTTTCATTCATTTGCACCTTTAAATTTCCCAGAAGCCAGCAGATCGAGCCACATTCCGTGTGGCAGGCTATGTCCCTCACAGCATGTACATACACATGTGGGCAGGCCTCAGACGGGCAGGCCTCAGACGGGCAGGCCCCCCCACACCCCCCCCCAAACACACACACACAGTAAAGCAGAGGGACGGATTTTTCTCCTGAGCAGGCGGCCTATTTCCAAGAGCACACCCCATAATACAGAGGCAGGGCTGAGGCACACACCCGAGGAAGGTATAAGGCAGGAAGGAGCAGGCGTGCATGCGTGAGTGTGTGTGAGTGTGTGTGAGTGGGTATACCTTACCTTATGGGGACACAATGTTCCAACAAAGTGATGAATACCATTTTTTCCCCCAGTTTCCTGGTCACCATAAAGAAAAACTCAATTTAATAAACATCTGACTGCAATGAAAAAACTAACAATGCAAAAACTCTTGTATTTTGCCTGGTTACTTATGGTTAGGGCTGGGTAGGGCTTAAGGTTGTCAAAAAAATGAATGAGTGATCCCCAAAAAGATATGCTTACCAGACATGTGTGTGTGTGTTTGCATAGATCACATATAAGGACCAAATTGTCCCCAAAGTGTAGTAAAACCTGAAATTTCCCTACTTTTAGGGACATCTTTTGAGGTCCCCATTTGGATAACCACAGAACCAAATGGATAACTGAGAATTCCCAGATTGCATTCATCTGCATATGCAATCAGAAGAGTAAAAATGCCAGTAATGTATTTGGGTTGGTTACTTATGGTTAAGGGTAGGGATGGGTAGAGGTTAAGAACGTCGTGATTGGGATTAGGGTTTTTCCCCATAGAAATGAATGGACAGTCCCCATTTAGATAGGAAGACCTACTGTGTGTGTTCGTGTGTGTGTGTATATATATATGTATGTATGTGTGTGTGTGTGTGTGTGTGTATATATGTATGTGTGTGTGTCAGGTCCTGCCAGGTGTACTGCATACAGCGGAAATCTAAAAGAGGAAGCTCAAGTTCCGCTGGAGGAGACTTCTGCAGATTATTCACTTGGACCTAGTGTGGGTAGGGAAAGCCCAATCTGACGAGGGAAGGGGTCATAAAACGCCCTGGATATGTAGAGCACTGATTTTAACAGTAGTTTAAATAATTAAACAGTGACAATAATACTACTTTTGTTACACCACACTAACCGTACAGCAGCTGGATTAGTAACTGCTGCATCTCAAGCTGTGTTTGGCTGTTGACTCCCTGGGTACAACAAGTGCATTCTGGGAAGGTTCAGGACCAAAGTACACCCCCAACTAGCATTTATGACCCGAGCAGTCACCAGCAAAATGACCAGACATACAGACAGGCCCATAAATATTGGGACATCGACACAATGCTAACATTTTTGGCTCTATACACCACCACAATGGATATCAAATG
>JABFEB020000040.1:36868675-36879297 GCA_019775895.2 Stomatorhinus ivindoensis
GGGTGTGGCATTGGGCATCAAAGCGTTCGACCGATCACTTCCATCCGTGCAACACAGACAGTACAGCCACAAGTCATTTTGAAGACCACAGAGACATTTGAAAACAGAAAGGGGATTAACCAGGAAGGAAGGCGTTCCTCTGAAGACAGTCAAGGCCTCCAACTCGAGGTCAATGCTAACCACAGCACTGTCGTGCGACTAAAACATTGTTTACACACCTCGAGCAGGCCGTCTCACACTAGCAAAACCCTCGGGCATTATTATTCCTATACGGGAGGAGGGGCAACGTTTCCGGCCCCGTCTTTAATCCAAAGCACCGTCTCACAAGAAAGAATGGACCTTCGTACAAAAGAAACTGGGGAGTTTAACCCGCGAGTAACCAGCATTACTGAGGGGCTGAACAGGGGCTATTACTCTCTGAGATCAGCTAAAATGCTTCGCAGCATTTGCTTTCCAACACAGTGTTCTTTAAGATTACGCTTGTTAGTAATTATGCCCTTCTTCCATGTCAACAGTATCCATCTATCCATCCATCCATCTTCTGTCGCTTATCCAGGGTCGGGTTGCAGGGGCAGCGGTCTAAGGAGGAACGCCCACACCTCCCTCTCACCAGCCACCTCCTCCAGCTCCCCCGGGGGGAGCACCAAGGCGTTCCCAGGCCAGCCGAGAGGTACAATCTCTGCAGCCTGTCCTGGGTCTGCCCCGGGGCCCCCTCCCAGTTGGACATGCCCTCCCCAGGGAGCCGTCCAGGAGGCACAGGCAACAGAATCCTTTGTTCCATATTAGAGGCCTTTCACACAAAAGCCCACTTCTTGCTTGCACAGCCTCAACCAACAAGCTGAATATCTCATACGGACATTTATCTGTAAACCTCTTTCCTGTTTTCCACTATGAAAACAAGCCGTGATGATATTTGCGGCACAGGCTTCAACAGGCTACTGTACCAGCAAATCAGCTGCTGCGGCCCTCCTTCTTATCCCACTTCCCCGCTGTCCCAGAATCCACCAGGCAGCAGGCCCACTCACAGCCAATGGCGAGGCAGAGAGGAAGCGGCCCTGGAAGGCTGACAGGCGGTGAGCTCCGCGTGCCCATATAAGGTAAAATCTGCTGTCAGCAGTACTGAGAGAGCGGCGGCGGCGACAGCAGCAGACTCCTGGAATACAGAGTGGGGAGACAATGCAGCATATGGAATGGAGAACACCGCACACAGAACAGATATAAAAGGGGGGGGTGAAAGCGCCAGTGGCCTTATGGGCAAATGTGACAGAATCTGGGGCTCGAACACAGACCAACACACACTGGGAGGGGCTGGCACGACACAAACTGTCTCATATAAGGCAGCGTCTTCGAAGTCGCCATCATTGTGGGAACAATGAAGGAGAGGAAGGGGAAGAAGACGATGCAGCAACAGGAAGTGAGCGGACGGGGAGACAGTCCTCTGTCAGCAAACGAAACATAAGGCAAGCAGGTGTGTGACGAGCAATTTTGAAATCTGCTCAGTGCTTAATCTTCCTTTATCCTCATCTCTAAACGCCGGGAGGGATGGAGCGTCCACATGATTTCCACCATTCCAGGCGTGAGCGAATCGGAATGCTGAACGCAGGGAAGAGCCCGCCCACTTCCCAGATAATCCCGTCTCCTGATGCTCCATTTCCCCATGCAGGAACGTGCCGGGAAAGAGCTGCCAAGACCCAAGTCTACCCAGATGACGCAGGATGCGAAGGGAAAGTTAAAAAAAGGCCAAACCGTGGCTCAAAATAGCCCCCGGACACAAGAAGCACAACAATGAGAGTAAGAGTGTCTTTTTGCATGTGCTGGAGGGGTGATATTTAGAGGTGGGGGCCCATTTCAGAATGGCTGAATTATGGTCAGAGCAGACTTATCATGGGCAGCCGCAAGTCTCACAGAGCCAGAATCAAGCCTGACCTAAAAAACTTTGGCCGAATTACTTTTCAGACACAATAGGCTGATTTATAGACAGAGCCTCCTTAATTAGGAACAAGGAGCGACTGTCCAAATGCTTACTGTGAGCGGCCCAGCCTGTGGCCAGGAAGAAGCCACTGTATTGGCTCAGAAACTCCTGACTGAGCACGCGAGCGGCAGAGGGGGCAGGGGGACGCCGGCATTCCCCAAGGCGGCCAGGGGGTGCGGGAGGGCCAGCCCGGATTCCCCCACTCGGCAGAGTTCACAGGTCCCGACATTCTTTTTAGTAAAAACTGGGAGTTTGGGTCCCCATGTCGAAAGCACAAGCATGCATAGCTGCACACCTCTGCGGAGAGGGGAGGCGGGACACCCACATGCCTGGCAAATTTAGACAAGTCTATACTATGACTTCTGGTCCATTCTGCTGTGAAGCTACAAGGGGGGAAAAAAAAAACTAGATGTTTGTTCAAATCATCACACAGTCCAGTCAATGGAAAGCTAGACATGTGTCACAAGAAATCAGAGCCTGAAGATGGAAACATAGTGCTCTCTTGAAAAAGCCATTTTCAGATTGTCCTTGAGCAAGTCTAGCTGGAGGAGATGGGGGACGAGAAAAAATGAATTAGATACATCTTTCACATTCCTGTGCCGCCGGACAACATAATGGTAGATTTATTTTTCGTGAAAACAAGCCGATATGAATCTTGGCACAGAGGCGACGTGCTGGTTTAGCGCCCGGTGGCATGAGCCAAGCATCGACAGGCGGAGGGTCACATTAGAATGTCAAACGTGGCTCAGATGACGTGGCCTCCGATAGGCGTCTTAAATTACAAAGTGGGGGGTCACGTCTGTCATCGCCACTGCCACACCACTGCACCCAAAACCTCGAACTGGGGTGGGGGGGGGGCACATGTCTGGAAGGAACACAACATCACACTAAAAACCCCAATGGCAAATATCGTGCTTACCCACTTATGCGGTATGCATTGCAGAATTAAATTCATTTCACTCCAGCCAAAAAGGGAGATGGTTATCTCCAAGTACCGGAGAAATGCTCTTGTTTGCCGCCACCGTCACATGGGGAGAACAATCACAAAAAAAGTCTGTTTACAGAAAAATGCAAGAAAAAGAGTTTTGGGACCCAGTGTCATGGTGAAGTGCCTCAGACTATGTATCCCAAGGCAGGGTGGTTTACAGAGATCCAGGGGAACCAGTCCTCGTACACAAAGATGCACCAGGATAAGTGGAGTGTGAAGCAATATGTAGATGGATATCTGGACCGTCGGGAAAATCCAACTAGCATGGCGCCAAACACCATGAGAGGCCATTGACAGTCAAAGGCAGGCGAGTGCAGTTTTGCACGCACAAGAAAAACAAAAGATCATACTTTCAACCACACATAATGATACTGTTTCAGGCAGAAAAACATTCCACTAAATACGTATTTTAGAAAAACAAGGGAAAACTGTATCCAGAGCTCAGCTTCAGGGGAACTCCTGCAATCCATGACACATTCTGCATTTAATGATCTTCTGCTGACTTTGGCTGGCGTGGGGTTCATCGCCTTACCTCATCAGTAACAAATTACACGCATCATCTCAGACACACACTCAACGTCATGTGACCCCACTGCGATAATTCCCAAGATGCATCACTGTTCCTTGGAATGACTGATAGACTAGCATGCTCTCCTTGTGGGGGCATGTTGCCTTGGTGGCAAGGCAATTAGATACTGCTCATTATGTGGATGCTTGGTAAAACAATGGTTCCATGGAGTCTGCAGTCCAGTCACCAGTTACAGGCTTCCTGTGCAGAGCTCTGGTTAAACTCCAGCTTTATACCTAGAGTTCATCTTAGAAGTCCAGACTGTTCCATTGGAAGAAGAGTCCAACCAAGACGAGAAAAGCCTTAGACAACAAATATCTGAAATACCAGTTTTCCCCACTACAAACCATTTCAGTGTAGCCACAACAAATTTACCCATCACTAGTTTATGTCTTTGGAGACAAATCCAAAACTCAAATCAAATTGAATAGAATAGCCATACTTTATTAATGCCTGCGGGGAAATTCTCTTTCGACCTACCCCATCTTGCTCTCCATGAGAGACACAGACATATGCAGGTGAGAGCTTGGAGCTCGGAGCACAGGATCAGACAGCGTGCAGTACCCAGGGAGAGGAGGTTTATGGGCCTTATTCAAGGGGCCATGGACATGGAACCGTTCAGCTGATGCCGAAAAAACCGTCCTCAGAGGTGACATTTGTCCATCATAACCCAGAGAATCATGGTTGTTCAATCCTAGCATGTCATCAGATGACACAACTTCCAACAGGTCATCTCTGGCTTTCCATACTATCGGTTTAGGTAAAATAAAGACAGGCTTATGAGCTTATTTTTCATAGAGGTTAACATCTCAAAAAAGTTTTCCCCCCAAAGACAGCAAAACACACACATACACAGATTGAAATTTTTCTGCAAACCGCGAAGATGGAATCTGTCGTGATGGTTCTCGATTCCCAGTTGGGGCAGCTACCTCAGCAGTAAATCCAGAGGGAGACGTCTGAGGGAGAGCCGACTGGCAGCGTCCAAAGCCACACAGGCAGCTGGAATCTGAGCCCCCCCACCCCCCCCACCGAGGCTTGATCATGCTGCCCTAGATGCCGACATAGAACCTCGTGTTTCAATGGCACCGGATGGACGTACAGCAATTGTGAGCAGCCCCAAGCACAGTGAGACACAACAGCAGGAGACCTGGGGACCGACTGGCTCCACACCGCACTTACCTTCTGTAGGGGGAGCACCAGGAAGGCCCCTCCCCCGCTGGCCTCCACAATGATGGCCACGAACTTGGGGTTGACGGCGCAGAAGGAGCTGTCCCAGGTGACACGAGACACGCGGATGTCATCGTAGCACTGGTCGTTCTTCACAGCCTGGCCGAAGACGTGACGAAACTTGCTCTGCCGCACGACGCGCCGGAACATGTCTGCAGGGGCGGGGGAGGAAGGGGGCACTGTTACGGGCGAGGAGGCACAGTCCACGGCTGGGAATAATAGGAGCACAGCCACCCAAACCTATGGCAACATCACAGCAAGGCAAGACAGACGCTCCTCTATCACTCATTTCCCAGCCTGTCCCTGCCTACCTTCTATCTTGCATTTCTTTGTTCTTTAACTATATAAGGTCTTTAGTCCACCCAATCAGGAAGCTACGTGATCGCCTCTCTTCAGACACCCCCACAGAAAGTGTTCACTTTAAATAGTTCCATCATCGCTTAATCTACACTAGCCAACATGCCAGTGGATTATCTAGCCAGGTAACCTACTTTTGGGAAGTTCATTATATAAAGAATGTGCAGATCCAAAGATGACTGCTCTTCCTCCTGTTAGCAAAGTGGCATAAATCTGTCATAAAAATGTTATATTTAACTGGTCAGATTGGGGGAGCTAACATTTTGATAACATTTCATAGCGATAAAGTCTCGTGACATTAAGTTTCCACCTACAACAGAGAAGTAAAAAAATACAGAGATTCCTTGTACCTGACTGCATACCAAATGTCAAAAGAATGGCAGCCCAGGTGTTTTCATTTGGGGGCTGGGGAATAGTCTACATCAGTAATCAGAATCAAATTCTCTTTATCGTACAGGTACAACTGCATGTACTTTGGCAGTACTGGTACTTACAATCAGATAATTTATGTTCTTTGTTCTTCAAAGTTAAAAAATAGATAGAATTAAATAACAGAAAAAAGAATATAATAGGCCTGATCGGTACAAGTTATGCAAAATACTAGCAATTATAAGGACGTTAAAGGAAACAGATTGAATGTTGGAATATGTATGCACAATGTATGAAAATATATGATGTCCAGTGACAGAGGCGTGAAGTGTGTCAGTGCGGGTTGGGAGGCTTGTTGAGTTCAGCTGCTGAAGGGAGCACGTATAAATCATCTGAACAGTGGCTGGGAAAGTGGACCTGAAGACAGGCAGCCCCCAGGTAGAGATCCATTCCCAAAGTCAGTCTTTAAGTCGAATTTGCAGACAAGTCAGAAAATTTATAATACGGTACATAAATAATTATACAGTAAAAAATATAGTAAAAGTATTACATAGAGTTTGGTACGGACCCTGAGCTGACGGACCGCGGAAACCACACAATGTTTTCACAAGAGTCACAAAGCACTTTATTATGCAGGACTGCATGTGACCCGAATTGTTATTAAAATACACTTTATGGTACTCCATTCTTAAGTATGGGTGTCCGTAAGTCAGGGGACTTCAAGATGAGTTATTGTAGCTAATTAGGGACACGGAGTAACTAAAAAAACAGACAGAGGCAAAGAGAAATCAAAGTACTGCGACGCATCACAATTTGGAGCTGCACCCAACAGTAAATAGTTGCCACAAAAACACAACTCACGTGCTCCATGTAAACAAAACCCCAAATAAATGCCTTAAACTGCACCTGCCCTGCAGGAAACACCAGCATTACAAACACAGATGCTTTCTTTTCTGAACTCGGGACAAGGTGATTTGATGACAAACTCCAATGCATCTTTTCTGTCACTCAGACTACGCACGGCTCACGGTGTCGGTCAGTAAAGGCGATGCCAAGATGCAAATATGACAACATATACGAAGGGTCAGGTTCAAGCTGCATCTGACCAAGACAGACAGTGAACTCCAATGGCTTCCGGTAGACTGAAGACTGAGTTATGGAGGATTCCAGGAAAGGCAAGAGCTGGTAAACCTTCCCAACAAATTCAGCCAAACCACTGATCTTTATATATACTAAAGTAAAAAACAGAAGCCGTGAGAGATCCATTCAGGACTGCCCATTGCTCCCAGCATAAGTCATAGAAAACATTTTAACACCAGTTTAAGGAGCATTATGGCAGAAACTTTGAAGGCCAAGTACCACCATAAAAAACTCAGTTAAGTGAAAACCAATTTAAAGCTGACATCTGGAACTCAATGCTTCATATCACACAAACACACATGGAAAAAAAGGTTTTTTAAGACTCTGTTGTGAAAAATTCCACTAACATTCTCAGCAAACAACACGAAATGACCAAACCCAACAAAGGGGTCGCTTTGTAGCCTCCTCAGCTGACAATTCTGCATAGTAAAACTGTCTTGCTGCATTAGGTGCTTCATAAAATGTGATTTAGGATCTAACAGCAGCTGGCTTCCCATACGGTGCCCAGACCTTAGAGGAACACCAGCCAGCAGCAGGAAGACCAGCCTCATATGACAGTAATCAAAGCAGACGTCAACTGGTAAGCAGCATAAATCAGTCACCAAAGGGATTTCTACAGCTTGCCGCCATCGTAAGGCCCATTTAGAACACTGTCACAGGAACCAATTAGCCCTCGCCTTCATGACCCAACAAGTTACAGGTAGCATCTGTTTTTCTCTCACACGTGCTTTTCAACAAGACATACAAGCTTCTACAGATAAAACGTGCACCGAAAAATGTGAAATAAAAAAATTAAAAATATGAATAGGAGAGATTCAGTAAAAGTGAACAATACTGACCAGGCCGTGTTTTGGTTCTCTCTCTCACACATGATTTTAGGAGTCATCCAAGGTTCAAAGGGAACTAGCTTTTCAATAAAAACAAGAACAACATTAGGGCAAAAAAATCCATTTCATGGTCTCAGGGGACATGAGAGCTGATCTAGCGATGAAAGAATTGAAGCACTTTCCTCCCCATAAACACCACACCATCTTCTTTCAGTTTCCGTCACTTGAGGATAGCTACAAACATTCATCCAGGGTGACGTACCTCCGGATCTGCCGGTTGAAACCTCTCTGGCTTTCATGCATTCTCAGGTTGCACCTTGGCACCAACTATAGTTCACCAGGATCATTCTTCGTTTTTTAGGAGGAAAGACGCCAACATCTGCCTGACATAACTCAGCCGTGTCCTTCACGGGACTTCATTTCACTTTGACCGGAATTCATCAAGAAGGATAAGGAACCAAAGCGAGGTGTTCCTCAAAAGCAAAACAACAGAAGCAAAGACATGGGATTAATGCTTGATTTACACCTGCAGAAGTAGGGATGAGGTGGAAAAACAGGCCTGCGCATCTTGCAGAGCCTGGATTTGTCCAAGTGTCAGAAACGTTTAGTGGGAGCAAGAGAGAGCAGCCTTGTGAGATGGGGGGTACATTACATATTACCCCTACAGGAAAAAAAAGAGAAAGGGAGGATCAATGAAATTCCAGAACAATGCTCAATGGGGTTTCCAAAGCCAACTCACTATCGGTCTTTGTCTTAGGGATTGCAAGTCGTCGATCTTTTAGACAATCAGTACATTGTTTGTCATGTACGCTGCCATCCATCGGGGCACAATTAACCCTCACCACCTGATTGGTAAACCTGGAACTGAGTGTGAACAGAGTTCACAAGTGGCCATTTCAGTACATGCAAAATATCCATGGAAACCATTTTCTCTCATCTTGCAGCCTATCGCACAGAGTGCCTGCACATTATAACTGGGCCATCCATTTCCATAATTTCTCTCCTGCATTTTCTCCCTATACCCTAACTGCCAAAAATAAAATCCCTCCACATAATAGCATGTTAGAAAGAGCTTGAATTTATCACCTTAGAAAGGAAAGAGGAGAAAAGCCACATAAAGGATAATGTCGAGTTATTCCAAGAGAGGCATTTGTCTTCTACTCGGCGAACAAAAATACTACTTAATACATTAATGTTTCAGCCTAATGCATGACAATTCCAAAGAGTTGGTCCATTCCAGGTGCTCGAAGCCCCCCCTCAAGCTCCCTATGTGCTTCTAACCTGGCCTCCTACAGATCAGGTAAGGGCATGAGATTTTCCGCATGTGCTATCTCCAGGTGGAACTGCCGTGTTAGAATCTGGTCTTCAGATCCATCTCTTCATAGAAATCTCTTTTACCAATTGCAAAGAGAGCACTCTGCTATGCACGTTTACAGCTTCTTAGGCGAATAACAAACAAATTCAGAAAGGAAGTTCCCGCTTTGGTGGTGGTCTCCTTGGTTTCCACATGCCTGCAGGCTGCATGCATCTCGCCGTTTCTGTTTCCGGGAACCCAAACGCACTGGTCAGTCACATTCATCCTCCAGAGACTGGGAGGAAGGCAGAAGTCAACACAGGGAACGCTTTGTACCTGCAGGGCATTAAGTATCTTGGATTTAATTAGTCGTATTAGAGCTCGTCTGCCAAGTCATACATTCGCAACACAAACCTAGTGACTTTCATTTTCAAAATTTTATAAATGATGCGCCTCGATACTAAGCTTTCAGCTTACAGAGCACCTAATCCTTTGAATTCTGCTACCCCTATAATCTTGTTCTTTCTCTACACAAAACATGTAACAAATGTTAGTTACACAGGAAAGGGACAGAAGGGACATTC
Organism: Stomatorhinus ivindoensis; assembly: GCA_019775895.2. Classification (NCBI taxonomy): domain Eukaryota; kingdom Metazoa; phylum Chordata; class Actinopteri; order Osteoglossiformes; family Mormyridae; genus Stomatorhinus; species Stomatorhinus ivindoensis. The sequence goes on from JABFEB020000040.1 coordinate 36,878,002, forward strand.
AACCACCTTGCTTGGGATTCCACACACTGAAAAGCGCGATACATTTAAACAGTCACTCCCTCCCACACCACACTGAACCAACACACAACTGCACGGCCTGATCCGACCCAAAACTACAGGAACCCGCAGCTGAGGAAGATTTATCAACCATGAAAGGAAAATGCAACTCAATAGGAAAAAAAATGTATCCATGTGGCATAAACTTAGGAAATGATAGTTTGCATTTATTTCCTTATTCTACAAGCCACAGAGACAGAAGTATTTGAGGTTTAAGTTCAAGAGAATTATTTAGCACTGTAAATCATAACTGTAAAAAGGTCAAGCTGTTACGCTTCTCCTTCTCTGAAAACCCAAACTCAAACTGACCTCCAGGGCAGCAAGCAAAGGCAATGGTTTTACTGGAAACTTGAATATATTACACCCAAACTGCAAACCCCGGGCAGAACACAGAGAGTGATCTCCATTCACACCGATAGGGTGACCATTTTCTTTACCTTCCTCTCAAGCTCCGCCCTTAACCCTAACCCGTTAAATATGACATCTGATCCTAGCAGATAAACAGAGAATATGTAAAACCATTGGGTGGGATTCAAACCCCATGCAAGGGGGTATGAGTGTGTTATGCCAGCCAAAGTGCTCTTCCATTGTCTACTACAGATACACCCATTTCTAGTTTGTCGTACAGCTTTGTGAAAATGCTAATGATTTTACACTAAACAATTAGCATGCTGCTAAGCATGCTGTCCGGACGGCCTTGTTCAGTCATTACAATACACTACTGTGCTGGGAATACAGTGATAGGGAGACATTCTAGACATCTGAACAATCCAACAACTGTCTATCCAAGCACATTTAAGAAACAAACAACCCATACAGCAGTAGGTGGGTGAGAGCAGTAAGGTAGCCAATAGGGGGCAGTATAACTACCAAGACTGCTCAGCACTGATAAACCAGATGTGAATGATGCACGTCTGAGCCCTTCTTATTCGTGAGGCTTACATGATGAATGTCATGTCATCCTCGAACTGCCCGTTGGCACCACTTGTCCTCAGCACAACGTGGAATAGATAACTCATAATTAAACAAATAAATACCATAATGAATACTCAAGTCATAAAGACTTCCAAGACCCAGAGGCAGGTCTGCTGAAGTGATGGGAATTTTAACAGCTTGTCCCCCTGCCACTATCCCCATGTGAATAATTAAGCATTCCGGGCTAATTAAGAGAGGCGCGCCATACTTCAAAACATTCGATTAGGCGGAGATCGCCATCCCCGGCATGCGGCATGCGGCATG
>JABFEB020000040.1:36884634-36899210 GCA_019775895.2 Stomatorhinus ivindoensis
GCCTGCAGCCAGGAGCAGAGCCTGGTGCAGTGAGAAGCAAGACAGGGAGACACGTCGGCGACCGAAACGAGAAGGGCCGCGTCACACAAGCGTCTGCGTGCGTACATGCGTGCGTACATGCGTGCGTACATGCGTGCATATGTATATACACACACTAATCTTCCACATCAGCACACGTGGAATCCATAAATCGATTTCATCATTTTCCGTGTTGCTTAGCTACCTGCTTACGACATCATGCGCTCGCTAAATACAAAGACACATAGCTGGATTGCATCTATCTTTTCAAAAAGCTTGGGCAAAGCAAATACTGACTTGGTGTGGGGGAGGTGGGGGGAAAAGATGTCACAGTGCTCGCACAAACATAGCCTCACCTAAACAAGGCGTGCCCAAGAATGTCATTGAGCAGGATCTCAGAACCACTGTGGACAACTATGTTCAGCAAGCACCCTGTTTGAACACCAGGCACAATTTTACCCTTTTAATTTACTGCCTTGTATTTGCTGAGTTACTCATTCTCACATTTAACCTGTCTATAATAAACAAACAATCTCATTGGGTTGAAGTGAACTGGAATAAGCAGCCACGCTTAAAAAGAAAGTACATAGAAAAAAGAAAAAAAAAACTCAAGGCTCAACACACCCATTTCCAAAATTAATTCACGCCCTGATAAATGACATGTGGAAAAGGGTTTCTACTTGGATGGAGGAGAACGCCGTTCCTCACCAACCAAAACAGGAGTGCTGTGTTTTTGAAAATGTTACCATGGTGACCCTGAAAAAGGCTGCCGCAACCTTACCATGACTAAACACACACAAACACACGTACACACATCCCCAACACCATACTTTCACTCCTCCTCACCAAGCACGACCTACAGGAGGCTAACATATAATGCAGTGCTTCATCTATGAGGTCACTATCAGAGGTAAAGAGCTAAATGTCAAAAAAGAGGCGTAATAACTCTTCACTTCCATGATAGGGCTCAAACGTAAAGGGTGCAAAAATCATAATATACATAAAATAACCTTCAAAGGACTAGAGGCAAGAGTGGTGGTATATGAATATGGACCTCAGCTGCCAGATGTACCTCTATCCACATGGAGCAGGAGCTCTGAAGTTTGGGAGTGTGACCAAGCTGCCTTCATAGGCCTGAGGCCTGAGGGCGGATGTCACTGGATGAGGCATGCCTCAGTCTCTCTCTCTATACGAGACACGGAGGAATCTAAACAGATGGTGAGTTTTAAGTCATTGGGCCGCTGCACACCGGCGGGTCTTACCTGAGGTTCCTGGGTCACATCCTACCAGGATCAGGGACAATTTCAGAGATCCTGCTCATCTCTAAGCTTCCAACAGTCCAGCTTTCTACCAGTTATTCAGGTACTTGCTTTGTGGAATTCAATGTCATCACACAACATGGCCACACGAGGGAACGGGAAGCGCACAATATTATGATCGCAGCATTTGGCGAAATCGTATCTAAAGGCTAAAAGTCCATTGGTCCCGTGGCAGAACTGCACAAACGCTCCGCTCTCCTATGATCGCCAAGACCCACACTGTCTTCCACGGTGACCACCGGTCACAAAACAGAGGAGGAATCGTGTGTACCTCCGAGAATCTGCGCGGTGCAGATTCGCGTGCCCCAGAACCGAGGCACATTGCTATCCTCTGACATAAGGCTGGAGAAAAGTTAAAGCGCTTGCAGGCCTCCAAAGAACCCAAATGTCTTTTTTTATTTTAGATTGGACATTTTTCACCACCATAAATGGCTCTGTTCAGGATCCAAATTACCCCATGGCCCCCACCCTAGCCCGTCCTCTCCATGGCTGTAAGGACTCAAATGTGTTGGCTTATGATATGCGGTACTTGTAATAGTGAACTGGCCCAGGTCTGAGAGATAGGGCTTGGGTAACGTCTCTTAAAGACTCCACCCAGTTCAGTAGGTTACCAAAAAAAACATGATAGAACTAGAGCGACCTGCACAAGGATCTCTTATCATTACTAACAGATTCCCCTAGGCTACTCCTATCTACCTATACTGTGCAGAGTAGTCTTGCTCGTTTAGGGGATTCTGTAGTCAGTACTATAGTACCGTCTACATAAAAACTGCTGTTACACGATACACAGAATCCATGTAAAATCCACCATCAAAATCTACTCCCAATTTTGACACTGAGGCTAATAAAACAGCATTTGTGAGCAAAATTCCCTTTTAGCTGGCATTTAAGCATAGCAACGGGAACAATGGACAGCTCATGCAAGAGGAAGCACAATATTCTGGAACTTCCTCAGTCCAGAACGACGACAGACACTGTGAAGGCAGTGCCAGAACGCTGCAGCACGCTCCCCGTCACTGTGCAAAATTCAGGTCAGTTTATAAACACAGGGTAGCCATGGATACTTCCCCATATAAAATTTCTCCAAAACTTCCCACAGGGTCAGAATCTGAGGCCATCTTTGACTGAGAATGTTTCAGTAGAAGTCAGAACATTTAACACAGCCAAAACTCATTGACAAAAAGCCAGGCAGTGTTGTGGTTTAAGAATAACTCTTGCACGTACCAGTCTCAGATGTTCCATTAAGAAAGATACTTCAACACAAATATCTTCATTAAAGTTCATTAAAGTTCTATCTGTGCAAGTATATTCCAGAATCTTCAATTTAAAGAAAATCTTGCAGTACAGAATAATTGTTTTTCGAATTCCATTAAATTATTGAAACCTCGGAATTACCTCATTTTATATCTTTGTTACTTATAAATTCACAGTTGATTACTGGCTGGAGTTCATCAGCTGAAGGCAAGAAAAAATGCATTGGTATGATGTTGGTGTAGTCAGACACTAAAAAAAAAAAAAAACACTTTCAGTCCTTGCTGACAAAAATACCTTGAAGCCTGCATAAGTTGTACAACATTTTATACATTAAAATTATGATGCAACTTCCCATTATCCAACTACAAGCATGTGTCTAATTTAAGGTTGTCAATGTTGACACTGACAAGACTGATGGAACGTTTACGGATGATGACAAGGACTGACATCTTTCAATTAAGGCAGCCTATATTCAAAAATTAAATCAACATTAGTCATCTTGAAAAATAACTGTGAATGGAATCTCCTTAACTGACAAAACCACACCTTCAATAAGCCAACCTGCATGATGTTTAAGATCAGATGAAGCAAATTCCATGACCAAGACTACCATTAATATGTCAATGCACAACAAACAAAACACACTAAGAATTCACCTCAAAGGCGCAAACCTTTTTAGAGCCTGCATACTTCTGGTACGGTACTTTGTACTTTCCCTTTTCCACTGACTTCTGGTCGAGTACCAGTAGCAAAAGTTCCAGTACTAAAAATGCCAAACCAGCTGGGTACTTAGGTACTTTGGAGTGGGACTTGAAATGCTTTCTTGGTGGATTGGTAATGCAAATTGTATTGTGTTTCAGCAGTACACTAACACCGGCATGAAAACAGTTACGAAGTCAGAAAACAACAATACGTGAATAAATTATTAATTGCCGTCTGGTCGGAAGAATAGATACAACAAAAAGACCAGAATTTCATCACAAAATTTTTTAAAGTATTTTGTTTAATATTGTAGGACAGCACACATATCATGTATATAGCATACAGTGTGCCGTCCCATCCAGGTGATGTGGAAATATAGCAATGTGATTTTGTTGTTATAAATACCCCAATATTTATTAAGCAAGAAGGTAGTTCATACATTTCTCCAAAACCAGTCTAAGAGTGCTTTAACGAGCAAGGATGAAAATTATTATGATCGTCTCTGAGGACACATGCAGCCCTCATGCAAAAGCAGCAGAGGTAACCCGTAAATGGATTTTTAAACAAAGTAGGTAATTTTCAAAAGGAATAAATAATTAAAATCACAAAGTTAACCAAGTTTTTCTTTCTATGACAGAATAAAAATGTTTTAGCGAAACTTAAAACTCCCTGCGCTATAATGTCCGTATACATAACTGCAAGTAAAAAAAAAAGCCTGATCTTAATCTAGCTTAATAACGATGTGAAACTTGCATATGCATAATTATGTAATGTTGGTATTAATATCACACATCGCCCAGCCCTATATAATACATCCTATTTTTCAAATTCACTACAAACTCCCCTGCTTCACGCTGAGACGTCATTTGGCGCCAAAGCCAGTTTTCACAGCAGTGGAAGACCAACACCTTGAAGTACCGTACTTGTGGTACTTTCTCGAAGTACCAAAAGTACAGTACCTGGTGTGGTAGAAATGTGCCAAAAGACCTTATGATCATCCTGACTGCACTTTGTGTTGACTTTTCCCATCCCAGGTGATACCTTTGTCTTCCTAAATCAGACTAACAACACTCCTGGTTTTTTGATGCATTCCACAATGTTTGCAATGAAGGAGAAGATGTTTCACAGAATAGTGAATAGAAGAGTCAACCATAAATGCTACATATCTCCTCATCTAGCACCAGCTTTCTTGTAGGACTATGTATTTTTTATAATCTGAGAAGAAATGGGAACCATATCTTCACTACTTTATTTCTATTGGAATACTTCCTCCATGTTATGTGAGATTCCTCTGCATAATCCAAGGGTGTAGTTGTTTAGAAGGACTACAATAAACTGGCATCTTGAACAGGCAGTATATCTGCCATGAGCCCTGACAAGATCTAGGGCTTGCAACCCCATACTGGATGAATGGATGGATGTACGGATAAATGGATAACCCCACCATCTTCTCATTTACATAAGCTATCTCAGAAGAGATATGTCCTGCCAGGTTCACCAAGAGAATGTGTAATTATATTATTGGGCAACAATCAAACAATTTATGCTGACTTTTGGAAATTGATTGCTTTGCATAAGCATCAGATACAATCAAAGCAGCATTTTAACTGATAAACACTGTGATTCAAACATGTGCCAGAAATACCACTGCGGAATGTTCGAGCAGAAAGAAACCACGTTAACTGACTGTGCCGGAAAAACGCCCACCAACACCACAACAAACAACATAACCATAACCCAACAATGAGATACCCATCAACTGTCATTAAGGCGAAACAGGCAGGGAAATACCTTCAAGAACTAAGTACTCTGTGTGAACTAATACATGGGAGACCCAACATCCTAACAGCAGCACTGTGCCACCGCAATAAGTTCCGAGGCTAATCTACTAATTTTTATCCACATGTTCCTGAGTAATTAAACCACAAATTACATAAAAATGAAAAACGCCATTTTTATCTCCCAGATCTAAATCACAGGGAAACAGCTACACCAGTTATAGATCAGACTAGATAAAAAGGTTAATTGGCAAAGAAAACAGAATTTGGCTTGAATGTGACTTGAGACTATTAGAGAACATATGTAAATTTAAGTAGGATCTGCACCTATTTTTCAGCTTATATACAGCAAATCGTTTATGCTTTTCCTTAGTGCATAGGTAGGAATGGCATTTTAAGAAAAGCATTCAGTCTTGTCAGGGAAATGTACATTTCTGGTTTCATTCGTGACAGGACCTGCCTCAATCTACTGTACAACAGTCAGAAGACAAATCGACTATGATTATGACCTGAATCGGCTGAGTCGTTAATATCCCTACAAAATACTATAAATCGCGTTGATTTAGACTGATCACTTTGAGGAAATCTCTTCCCACCCGCTAGTTAACACGTTCATCCAGATCCAATTATTTCACTTAATTATACCAAAATCAAGCCAAACAGTACAAGCAGTGTTACATAAGCGTTCCCTCCCATATGTATTACGTTTCATTCAACACCGTTCAATTTGTTACACATATTAATTATATTGCTCCCATAGGAAATAATTGCATAACGTCAGTTAGTGGCATTTTCGGTGTTCTGCGTTAAAGATACGTAGCTGGAAACTGACCTCAAAACCACATAACCAAGCCTACCTAATTTCACATTCCCTCTCAAATGCACACAAAATACATGGCAATAACCAATAGACCGAGAGTTTCTGGATCGAAAGGTTAGCTTTCTTTAAAAAATATTGCCTGTATTGCTGCAAATCCTTTTAAAACGGAGGGAATTGTTCAAGGCACAAGCTGCATTTGCTGGCTAATTTAGTTGCATCGCAGAGCTCAGGATAGAGAATAAAACGTCCCATCTACTTGAAAGCCATTCAAATCAAAGAATCACACCCAGCATACCTGATGCCGCCTGGGGGTAGTTTGCCTAGGTAAGCCGAGTGAAGGTAAATACCGACCTAGGCAGTGTCTAACCGGAAAATAACCTCATGCACACTCCAGTCTGTCACATTGCAATCAGCTTCCTGTTTAAACGACCCAGAAACGAGCCGGATTCTGCTCGTGTTCAAGCCGATACCGGCAAAAGTATAACCGGTAATCAGTCCGTAGGTCTTATCCTAAGTATTTATCTGTATCGTTCTTCTCGATTTCTCAAAAAAACTGAGCTATTCGCTTTCGTCGGGGCTAGCAGCTTCAGGAATGATACACCTAACTTAATGTCTACCTAGCATCTCCAAGCATGCAGAACAAGCGTCCCTCCGTCAAACTGAGATCTAAGAAACCCTTACCTGCTCTTTAAAATAAAGTGAAAAATATGTTAAGATCCAAGCGCGTTTTAAAACGATAGGCTCGTCCTGCCGCAGGCTTCCTCCCGTCCGCCTCTGCCTCTCTGCCTTGGCCGCTGGGATTCGCCTGTGCTCGCACTCCAGATCCAGGCTCCCGAGTCCCGGAAGCCACGCCCCCCGATCCCCTGGCGCCGCAGCCTCGTTTAAAGCTCCGGCGCTACAACCTGCACAGCGCAGCCAGAAGCGCATCGGGCAGCCAATCCGCGTATCGACTCGGCACCCTGGATACCGCCCCGATGAGCGATAGGCGGGGCAGAGACGGGTGAGGTGCCCGTCAAGAAAACACCGAACTGTCTCTTTCCTCCCGTCTTTGTGGGAGCTTAGTAAACATCTGGATTTTGTGTCCCAAATATACGAAGTATACGCCCTATAAACCGCTTCTACCTGATATAAAACTGTGGCCTGTACTACGAAGCGGTAACTTGTCGGATTTAAGGTAGTCTGGGCAAAATGTAAGTGAACGCATATGAAGTCCATTTAAACGGTGGTACCTTAAATCCGACAAGTTACCCCGATAAGCCAGTAACCCCGCTTCGTAGTACAGGCCACTGGTCTTTTTTTTTACCGGTGTGATGAACATGTGGTGGTCACTACAAAGAGTATATAATTGCAGTTATATTTACACGAGTTGTATAATTATTATTGTTCAATTGACGATCTTCAGGGAGTTACACTTCCCGTCTTAAAATGTAAACTGCATTTGTTAAGGCGATTTTTACACAAACATGCCGCAGTATTCTTCAGAAATTATGCGAAGCAAGACATGTTGATCACCACCAATTTGAAGAATACATGCCATGAAAACCAGAAGAAACATCATTTAAACGTGGGGTTTGATTCATTTTGATTTTGCACGACAGGATGTAGCAGTCAAAGTAGTTTCAAGAGTGGTTTGTCAGCCGGTGTACTGTTTGACACTGGGTGGCGCTATATCCCCGGATGGAGGTTTTCTGGAATTGTTGCAGACGATAGATAGATTCGATAGATAGATGGAACAGACTTTGACACAAAACATCTTATATATTGTAATATAAGAATATTCCAAATTAATGGTTGATACTGCCTATCAATGCAAGGAGTTGGCGTAATGCTGAAAACGGATGCAGTTTAGACTCTGAGACACTTTCACATGATATAGTGTGGTAAATTTGAAACAGAGCTAAATATTGTTAAAACAAATGAAGAACCGGGTTGATTCTACAGAGTAAAATGAGGTGTTATCACAAAATCAGAGCAATAAATCATTGCATTATTTTTCTTTTGCTATCAAACAAAGTGAGGTCTATTTAAATCCTTATAATTGTTGTCTCCCAGCACACAATAGCGGAGGACTGAATCTGTAAATACTGCACTCATAGGCAAACACATTCAAAATACATACAAAATACACCCATATGTTGTCAGTACATGATTTAAAATTTGAAAATCATTTGCATGTGTCTGTGTAATAGTTACCCAGCTAAAATATCTTCACATCTCGTACTGAAAACTGTACATCCCATACTTTACCTGTATATTTTATTTTTTTGTTAGCTGATATTACATTTTAACGAGTCTTTTTGTTCATAATCTTACTGAGAAGTAAAGGTGGTCACAACTGATATTACATCATATTGTTAGGACATTTCACATAGTTCTGTTATTAGAATATTTCACTTACCCTTCCTTGATGTGGATTTTTTCTCAAGTGCCTTTTCAGGTAACTTTTTTGGAGCATCAAAGGCCTTCAGCATTTGTGCCACTTTCAAGGACACCCCTTGCTCCATGTTCCCCTCGGCCTTTAAAGGTCTCGTCCCATCTCGGTGCTTTGTCTTTTCCTGCACGTGGGTCGCATCCTCTACGAGGTTAAAAACAGTCTTAGACTTGGGAACATTTTGCAGCAAGGCTTGGGAATCTTTTTCAGAGAGAGACCAATCAGGCCGCACGGCACTTTTGTCAGTTTTTACATCCTGCAGACAAAGGATTTTATCCTGTTTGCTGTCAAACTGCACACTGTCCCTTGAAAGGCATTTTACGAGGTCAGATGAGGGTTTTGTTTCAGCACAGGCTTGCTTTTCGGCAGAATCTGTTTCCACAACTCTGTCATCTAAGGGTTCTGCACATGGAGTTTCGGGGACGTATATGTTGGATGACAGCCTTTCTTTTTTAGGAGACAATTCATCTGTAAGCAGGGAGGAAGCATTAACAGCAACAAGTCTTTGGGTTCCATCTATAAATAATGCTGATGACATTTCATTTTCTTTTCGAGGATCAGTTGGGACAGACCTGGACGACACTTGTACAGATGTGGATATAATCACCGCTGGTTCATTATTTGTGATATTCCCAAAGGTTGAGAGATTCGGACTGGACCCAAATCCCTCTATGTATGTTGACAGCACTTCTGAGTTTGGCAGTTCTGACTTTTGCAATTCTGTCTCAGGGGACCTTTGAGTGTATGACAGAGTGACTTGGCCGGATGAAGCTAGACTGCATGCTGGAAGGGCTCCGAGTAACTCAGGAGTATCCTTCGAGGAAGCCACTTGTGTTTCTACAACGCCACTGCCACTGAAATCAGACCTGTTCCAGCCGAAACTACTTCCTCTTGCTTCCTCTTTGTCAAGTTTAGACATTTGTGTCTCGCCTGTTGGTATCCTTTCCTGCAGCCAGTGTCCTGCATCTTTTTTTCCTCTTTCTTCTGCATTTTGGTGGTTTGCTGAAGTGTCAAAAGTATGTCCATGTTGCAATGCCAAAAGATCAGTTTCTTCTTTTTTCTGGGACTCATCTGACGGTGTTGTTGAAAGTTCTGTATATGTGACTTCCTCTTCCTGTTTCTTAAGGTCAACGATTGGACCAGTTTTGATTGAAGCATAACCCACAGTATTACTGAGGGCATTTTGATCAGAATGAAAAGCTGTAGTGAGTTCAGCCAGGTCATTGTCATTTTTACTTGGGATGTTGGGCGCTTCACGGCTCAAGATAAATTCCAATGGACAGCTGCCAAACATCACAGAAGTCCTAACTTCAGGAGTCGTCCATTCAGACTGGTTTGGCCCACTGCATATAGGAACAGGATCTTCATTTTTGGTTTCCTCATCCTTACGAAGTTGACAGTGCTCAGAAATGTCACCTACTGTCACCCTTATGCCTTCAAAAGGATCCATTTGATGCGTGGTGTTTTCTGTTCCACGATTCTTCTCTGATGAACCTCCAATGTGCAAAACTTCAGACATAGACGTCACTTCAGTAATATGATCCCCAGGACTGGAGTAGGTCTGGTCAGATAACTTATCAGGATTTTCTCTGAGAAATTCATAAGAAAGATCCTTCCTTGTATTCACCCCAACCTGGGCATGCTCTACATCCTGTTGTGGAAGATCTTGTGGGTTAGGCATTGAGGAAAATTCATTTACAGGAATAAAGCACTCAATATCTCGGCTTTCCAGGTGGACAGGCTCCAAATCATTAGGGCTTTCTTGGTATTTTTGAGGTCCAATCTTTGCTGTGGTTGACTGGGTTTCTACAGTGTACGATTCTTTTGTCCCTTTGGAATCTTCTCCCTCTCTTAAATGTGCCATAAAAATACCCACATTTTCCAGTAAATTGTCAGAACTTGGAGACACCTCCTCAATGATTTCGAGGGGCTCACTAAAAGACACTTCCTGGTCTCCCTCCACATAAGAGGAGTCGATCTTGATGTCTTCACTTGTTGTTAATTTACCCAGATATCTCATTTCCACCGTCTTGGAGTCAGCAGTCTTCTTACCTTGTTCCTTCTCAAGCAGCGCAAAATCTCTCACGGTTTGCTCCACCAGCAATTCACTCGCAACATCAGAAGGGTTCACAAGTGGAACGGAAGTGCCGTCAGAGATGACCTCGGAGTCAGAATGAAGGGCCTCTTCCTCACCATCCAGTTCAAAGCCACCCCTGCTTCCAACTTGTTGGTCTGTCTCGCTCTGCACCCTGTCCTCGCCGTTGCCTAAAGCAGCTTCTTCCCGGCTCATGGTCTTGGATGACTGAGGATCAGCTGTAGAGGACTTGCTGCTCTCTGGTCTCTTCCCTGGGCTCGTCCCAGCATCTGGCTGCAGTGGAGGTGGCATAGCAGCCGAACCACCGTCGTCTCCTCCCACTTCACCCTCTCCCGCCTCGTCTGGGCGGTTCTTCACATCGTTCTCCAGAGCAGGTGCCGCTGGCTCTATGCCTGGACCCCCATCCAAGTCCGCTTCCCGCAGCTCCTCCCCGGCTCCGCCAGGACTTCCAAGGCCTCTACCTAGTTTCTCTGCACTCCTATCCATGTGCTCAGCCTCTGTAGCTCTGTCCAGCCCTTGTCCCATTCTCGCCTGCAGAGAGAGAGAGAGACATTGCGTCAGCCCTCGCACTGAAGCGGCCGACTCCCCATGATGCCATGGGTTTGGCATGCCGGCCCCAGCCTGCTTATCGGAGACAGGACCCAGTGCCTCAGAGAGTTATCCCACACCCTCTCCCTTCCTGCCTCTGGAACGGTTCTTTTTGTTCATATCTGCATGGACAAACAGTGTAAAAATACTAAATACAGACAGAGACCCTAATAACAAACCTCCTAGAATAAGTAAGTTTATGAGTGCCTGCTCTTATTCAAAACAATTTAATTCTTTCGTGAAATTTTATTGCATCTCAAATATCTTACTTAAGAGAACGATAGTGTAGCCCTGTGTGGAATATGAGCCAACAGGTAATATGTCAGTTTCCTTAGACACTATGCCATTTGCTGCTCAAATTAAGAGCCAAGCATTGCGAAACATTGATATCTGTGATCTAGCACAATGTGAGCTTTACTCCTAACTCACTGACTGTTCAGAAAGTCTGACTCCTTCACTGCTGTGGATGCTCATTGGATGAGCCAGACCATGTGTGCTGCTCAGGCTCATCTGACCAATGGAGGATCATTTGTTTCTCAAATTATACTAGTAAAATGTGCATGCTGCAAGTAGGTATTTGCATTAGAAAATTGTTGGGTTTTGCATAGAGTTATTTTTTAAAATTTATAATGCAATACAGCATGTTTGAGTTACTTTTGTGAATTGTGAAAAATTATTTAATGTGAATTCTCGGTCCCTTGTCATTTTCATTATCTTTTGTATTACTCTCAGCCTTATTCAGCAGTAAGGGCGCCTGACATGACTCATCTCTGTGTGACAATTAGAAATTCTGGGCCCCCTGACAAAATGTCACCTTGGGCCCCTCACTCATCCACCACCTCCCTTGTACAACCTCACCCATCCAGGAATCTGCCACGGTGTCCATGCCCCTACTGTGCCCTTCATGGCAATCATTCGTAAACAGCCGTGTCTGCAGGATGGCCAATCCCCAAAGCTTTAGCTATCCACCCTATCTGCAGGACGGGAAGTTAGTTCTAACATATGTGCGCTCGGAGCGGGCTTCCCGTAATTGTACCGTTGAAGCAGGCTCTCCCGGCTGCGTCCTGTGTGTCCAGCCCGGCAGAGTCAGCTGGGCGGTTCTCTAAGACTAGTGGCAGAAGGGAGAAAAATCACAGCACCACAAAAAGGGGGGTAGATCGGCCTGTTTTCCGTCAAATATTGCCTTTTTAAATCGCTCAGTCTATTATGCAACAATGCTAAATATTATCCAGTGAGGTGTCTTTCCATACAGGGGATTATTACCACCACATTATCCAGATGGGATCATTAGAGTTAGCACAACATGTCTGTAGTGCTTTATGCTGGTCAGGCTAAACTCATTCTGCAACTGCAACAAATAGTTACATACGAGTAAAAATATCATGCATACGTTTATATAAACTTGTAAGGTTTTAAATTTAAAATATCAATGATACAAATGTTAAAATCTGCACTTCTATCATTTAGCTGCAAGTCAAGAGGTACAGAGTATGAATACAGCACTATTCCAGCAAAGGTGAGCAATGTAGCTGAAGTACAAATTTGGAAATTAAATATTGCACTGTTTGCGTAATACCGAAATAGACAGGCCTACAGACATTTTCTTCTGACATCGTGACTTTAATATTTATCTGTGGTGATAACATTAACAAATTAACCTGTAGAGGAATGGAAGATGCTAAAACCAGTGAAATGAAAACAAACGAGATCACTTCACATCCGTCTTCTAATCGTTTTGAGTCCCATTCGAAGAACTAAAAGCACTCACACTCAGTTTTCACCTGTGTTTTAAAAGCCACATTTCCGCAAAATAGCTGGATGTTGTGCATGCAAAAATAAAAAAAAATAGAAAAATCAAGTTTAAACCGCCAAATGCATAACTATGTATTAGTGCGATACTAACAGCCAGGGGCTGTTATAGGGGCCCGCAACCCACGAATCCACAAGGGCCTCATTGTGCACAACTCTGTGACCGTCTCACTTAAGGCGAATCACTTGACGTCCTTGTGCTCCTCTTTACCGCAAGGAGTGAAACATGGGACGGTAGGAGGATAGGAGAATGATCCGAATGTCTGTGGGCTTAATTCTGATTCCCGATCGTTTCTTTCCGCGATCTACATGGAGCCTCCGTGGGATCAAACCTGAGGAGGCGTGGCTGGTTAGCAGGTAAAGGGACTCACCGGTTAGGTTGGATGCTGCAGGCTGCTCCGTGCACTTCCAGGAAGAATTATAGAGTCCCCTTTGTCTTTGCGAAGTTAGGCGTCCTCCTCTTACTGCCCCGGAAAAGTGAGCCTCATCTGCCTCTGCAATAGGCATTAGGAGTGATGTCAGACGCTCATTTGCTTAATGCAATAAGTTTCTCTCTGCGTCATACGTTTATCAATTAAAACGTCCCCTTGTAATTCCTGTGCACACGTTTAAATACTTTGTGCTGGAAATCATGTTCGCTCAGATATTCCTCCTCGATGATACATATCTACCACATTTAAATTACAGCACCACAACGATATTTTAACGACGAAGAGGTATTTCGTAATTTAATTATTGCTGAAGTTTGGTGCATAAATAAATCCGGTCAGTGCTATTTGCATTAATGGCGTCCCCTTTTGTGAGACGAGCAAATTAGATAAATCCAGAAAGAAAGTAAATTCGTTAACCTGCAGTGATGGATATGCCATCGTAAATGTTTATACTTGCTGGTAAAACTGTTTAAATAGGTGACTAAATTTAAAGGTGTAATTGTTTCAGACAATTGACAATTAACGTTTGCAAAGTTTGTGACTAGTAAGACGAGTCTTCCAGTGTTCTGTGTTATTTTATGGTTCTTTATGCATTTTATTAAATGGCGATTTGCATGTCACCTTCTCATACAGTATGGTGTTTGGTGCATGAAAATAACCTCTCCTTTAACATTTACAAGATTAATCTTTGACTTCAATGATGGCTCTCCTGCTGAGACAGTTCTTGGGTAACAGAGCCAGTCCACCCTATGGGCAACATAGGCGATCGCCTAGGGAGCGTTTTAATTAGCAAGTGCAAAAAAGTGTGTGTGGGGGGGCTGGACACATAAGGAACACATAAGGAACACGTATTACAGTTATTTACATTATGTTTAACTTTTCACTATGTCTTGTGAAACAGATGCCAGCTTGGTACCTATTAGCCCGATATCCTGTGCTACTGGAATGTTTTGAAGAGGCTGATCTTCCTGAGAAGGCTAAAGAGCTTTGGGTTGGAAACCAAAACCCTGGTGAACTTCTGCCGCTACACCAGTGACAGCATCCGGACTGACTCTCAGAGACAGTCTTTCCAGAAGCCATTAGGTTGCTAAACAACTGGTGACCTGTTCCTCTCCATCCCACAACCAGTGCAATGCGCAGCTCCATCAGTGCACTTTCAGCGCATTGCGTCGATCTGCACATCATCACCCATATTACACTAATTATTTACTAAAACATCTTTTTATTCTTGTACAGTCCAGTATAGCCCAGCTGTTTGCCCTAACCCCTATGCCGTCACAGTGGGGGGGGGGGGGGGGGGGGGGGGGGGGGGGGGGGGGGGGGGGGGGGGG